>JAAIXI010000234.1:10795783-10871129 GCA_013403645.1 Heliconius nattereri | reverse complement strand
GTACTTTTTAGGATGTAGGTGCTAATTAAGATTTGATCTTGCTAAATTCAACCCCTAAATGTGTGCTTTTGGGGTTAATAGTTATATGAAATTTTGTTTTTACATGTGCCAGGAGTCTCAAATTTAACATGGGCGTTACTGATAGGATGCATGTACTTACTAAGATGGGAATTTACAATATTCGACTCTTAAGGGGTTGATTTTAAAGTTGATAATTTGTACGAAACTTCGTTACTATAAATGCTAAGAGTTTCAAATTTAGTATGGACGTTATTTATAGGACTTAGTGATTACTAAGACGGGAATTCGCAATATTTAACCCCTTAGGAATTGTTATTGGGGTTGATATATTTTATGAATCTTTGTTACTACACGTGGACTACGAAGTTTGCATTGGCGTTGTTTATATGCTCCTTAAGACGGATATTTGCGGTATTTGACCACTAAGGAGTTGATTTTGGGGTTGATAATGATTATCAAATTTCGTTTTTCTAAGTAATAGGAGGCTCAAACTGTGCATGGGCTAAGAAGGATATTTGCGATTTTCAACCACTAAGGGTTGTTTTGTGGTTGATAGTATGTATGAAACTACAAACAGTTTACAATAATTGTGCATGTGTGTTAAGATGGAATTTTAGTAATTTCGATGTGTAAGAAGGTAACTTTGGGGTAAATAGTGTATGTTAAACTGCGTTACTACAAGCAACCGAGGCTGTCGTACTGTGCCCCTGCGCCACAACGACTGGGGGACGCGGACGCCAGTTTACGGCAATATTATTTATTAATATGTTTTTTCGCTCTAGTACCAAGATAAAAGCCCAGCGTTGAATTCCGCCATTCGAAAGTGGGGCCAGCGAGAGTGGGGAACGGTGTGTGTTAACACTATGTTCCCTCTGCCTACCCTTTGTGTGCGGGATACAGCGTGAAGCTGAAAAAAGAAAGATAAAGAGGCCAGTCATGGCGCAGAGGCAAGAGTATGATTATAAATGCGACTGGTTATGGGTTCATTCCCCTCTCGAAGAAATGGAATATTCATTTAAATTTAGAGTTTCATTTCTTGGCTCTGGTGTCGGTCGGGGCAAAGAGCAACGTTGAGTTTAACACTCAAGACGCAATACCTTCATAGTTAGGCGAAAAATGGTGAACGGAAGTGCCTTAATGACCACGAAATATCTTATAATTAGGTTTCCAGATTCCCTCTGCCTACCTTGCTATGTGAGGGATTCACCTTGAAATTAAAAAAAGTTATATTAACAGTTATGTACATTTTTTTTGATATTTATAATGCTCTATAACAAAAAATCACATAAAATTATAAGGGCTCTTATCATTTTATGTGAATTTTCCTAACTGGGTTCTATAAGGAATGAATCCTTATCTAAGCCAGTTATTTAATCTTTATGTCTTTTTACGCAATTGTAAAGGCTTGAATAATTCAAATTAATACTTATATTCTTTTTTAAACATATGGTAAAAAAATAAATTAATAATTTATTACTATTTTGCAAAGTGCTCTAAGAAAAAAAACGTTCATATATGTATTTAGAAAAAAATACTGAACCGATCTTAAATAATAATGTAGGTCGCATTTTTTTAAACCATTAAAAATTATACGCTTATAAGAATTACGCTAATATGGTACCCAAGTTAAGTAATTCAGTATATTGAATAAATAATCGTGTAGTTCAAGCGGTTGGNATTACATTACATTACACATATGTATTAATAAATTAAAATACTTTCTTTCTTTTCTTGAATTTCATTCAAAATTCTGCCATGTTAATAACAACCGTCGTTGCTAAGCAACGGTTTGCAAAGTTTGTTTGTTGTTTTAAAAATACGTCACCCAAAATGAACTTATATTTTGATATTCATCCTTATAAAAATAAATAACAAAGTCACTTATGGAATTTTATGTAGATTGAAATTATAGTTTACTGTATAACATTGTAACAAATAATTAAGGAGATGTCACTGATTCGAAATGACCTAGCCTTCGGGCGGCATAGTATGACCGACACGCTGTTTATAATTAATTTAAACTACACTTTGGTTCTCTTCTTATTTTATTTGATATTGCACGCAAAAATTAACCTATTTAATATAGAAAAATGTTGAGTTATTTTATAGAGTATATCTTCGAGTATGTACGTACGCACGGAAAATTTTAGGTACTTTTTCTAATATTAAGAATATCCTTTAGTTACTTTTACTTCTTTTGATGATTCATTTGATTAACTCAGATATTTTTTCTAATAATATGTCTCTGCTTATTATTATTCTTTTTGATTATTTAGGCTTATATTTTCTTAATAATTCTATTGAAAACTGAAAATAATTTCATAAATATATTTAATAAATATTCTTATAGTTCAAGTAGGTGTAGCCGCGTCCGGGTCCACTAGTTTATAATACAGGTATGGATTTAGCCTGCCGTCACTTTAGTTCGCTTGATAGATTTTTTCTATTTTCATGATTGCCACAAAATAATCATAAGAGAAAATTTGGACACTTAATTTTCTTTTTTAAATTTCTTCGTTCTTTATAATTGAATTAGATAGATCGCTTATACTATTTCATTGCCATTAAATTTGAGTGAATACTGCTATTTCCAGTTGCTACTTTAAGTTCTTATATAGACTTATAGAGTCCAAGGAGCCACTCATTAGGGTAGCATTACATATCTTTTATATTGACCAATGCTTTCGACTTAGTTATATAAGGCTAAATGATTATATCTTTCTGCCATACCTATAGCAGGGTTGATATAGGATATTTGTCATGTATATAATGTCGAAAATTTTGGGAAATAAGAACGAACATAATTACCTACAATCACTGGATTGTTGATCATTGATCATTTTCAGAAACCCTGAAATCTCGATTTTTCTTAACAAAACACACATATATAATTATTATTTTCATATCTGGTTTTGAACACATAATTGTTTTATAAAGTACTTAATATATGTACAATGCACTATATACATACGAGTATAATTCATTAATTTTTAAACTTTTAATGAAAATAAGGAATGAGGCTAATTTTAAACTCTATTTTATAACTTAGGTATGAAATGCTAATGCGATAATAAAATAAAAATTAGTTTTAATAGTCTTGTATGTATATACCCGCATATTATATGTGGCCCTTCCTTAAGGTGATAGCAAGTAAATGCAAAAATAATAAGTCGACTACAGTCAACCCCCTCGAGTTTGATCTCTACAACATTAAAATAAAGTTTATTTTAGTATAAACGACAATGAATTGAAAATGCTTCAATAATTCAAAATATCTGATCGATATTGAATTTTGTAACTGCAGTCGTCTTTTAAATAAGCCCACACTATCGATCTTTTTCGTTTTATTTTTATCAAAAGCATTGAATACATTTTGTTTAGTTTTCAAAGTACATGATATACCATGAGGCCTGTGGCGGCGCAGGGTCACAAAGTGTGACTGTAAGACCGACTGTTTGTGGGTTTAATCCCCACTCGAGGGGATATACGAAATATTTATTTAAATTTATATTTCATTTCTTTTCTAAAGAACAACAAAAATATTATGGGTGAAGAATTTAGCGAGAAATAATTTACAAACTACTTCAATGATTAATTGAACAAATATACCTTCACACATATTTACAGAAAATTTGTGGACTAGTTGTTATCTCCATACTTCATAGAAGCGTAACTAGGTGGAAAAATTAAGAGCAGAATATTTTAACACTATCTATTTTATTTCTGCCCGTAGGTATACAGAATAGACTTGTTGAAGACAATCTAATTTTGCATATAACTGCTGGTGAGCATAAAGTCATTGCAGTGCCTAGCTATGGCTTATTGACCATTTTCATTTAGGTAATGGACCGAGTCTCATCTCCAATACGCTGACAAATCCCTACAACCCTGTAGACATCCCTTCATACGTGACTACTATATGACTATTAGTATATGGAATTTGAATACACGTTTGTATCTAATAAGCAATTGCAGTAAACATTTAGAAACTTTTTTAGAAAATATGAATAAATAATGTTATTTCTAAAACCGCTATAATATACTATGAAAATAAATAATTGATAATTTAAATCTATTATATATATTTAATTTAAAGTAGCTTAATTCATATAATAAACTTTTCTATCGTTAAGCGGGTGCAATTGACGTATAAGAGGGTTTCTCTGTTCATTTCCGAATAAACTGCTAGCAGCCTTCATAGCTTCCTGGAATACAAATATCAATGTTATTAAAATGGTGTTTTCGGGGAATTATGTACATTTCGTGGGAAGCATTTAATTTTATTTCATCTATTTGGCCAGTCGTAACGCAGATGCACAAAAAAAGATGGAGTATCCATAAACTTAATAACAAAAGTTTCCTTTTTATTTTAGTAAAATTCATATAGATAAATTAAATTAACGGAAATAAAAAGAGTACCTTACATAAAGAGAGTTCTTACCCTCGTAATAGGTAGAGCTCTTGCCCTTACAAGCCATGACACAGCTTCAGTGCATGGTGGAACAGTTAAAGATCCATGATAGCACACATACTTTCTCATTGGGGGGTTGAAGTATGAAAGTGGCATCGGAGACATCGATGCATTTGCACATGATGATGTATGTTCCACTTGGAGCATATCAGCTAAACCTCTTTGAGTGTGATTTTTGAACTGAAACGATGTCGGGAAAAAACTATACTTCTTTTTTCTAATTATTCAATTATTTATTAATTAAAATTGCCTAAGTAATATTTTAATGTGCAGTATCTTCTAGTATAAAAAGGTGCTCTTTGGTTATTTAATACTTGTCGTTTTAAAAGCCTACTACCGTGATCTGTTTCAACAATGAAGCATTTGCTAGGCAAGCATTCGTGGCGAAGTGGCACAAGCATGTGATTGTAAATCCAAGGATTAGGGGTTCGATTCCCGAGTAGCAATTGAACATCTAACCATCGCGTCATATAAAAAATGCTAGACACATAATATTAACTCTCACAGGCAATTAGATAACATTATTATTTACTTAAAATTTCCTCATTTACTAGTCAGTTATTGCTAATACTCAAAATGTATAATACTTCATTATCCTAAGCTTATATCCCTAAACTAGATTCCTTTCATTTTAGAAATTTGTAAGAAATAAACTAATTAAGAATTCTGTTCGTGAATATTTAACAATAAGAACCGAGATACGGCCTACGGGCCACGTGAGAATGATAATCTGATTAGGAATTTACACAAATACTATATTAATTGTATTATGAAAATAAATATAAATCATTTTATAATTTAAGCAACAGTATAATTATTCTTAATTTTTATCGATAATAGGAGAAAGCGAAAAGAAATACTGAAAAATATTTGTCTTTTAAGGTTTTCTATCTTTTTAGAAAGTTTCTAAGTTTTGTCAATGAAGTGAGCGAAGCTAGTGGAGCTGACAAGCGAATAAAAAATAATTGTGATACAATAACAGACCTCCGGAGTAAGATTACATCTTCTAATTAATATTTAATTAAAGGAAATATAAGTACTTTGATGTAACAACATTTGGCTGAAATTTTCTGAAATAAGATTATTAGGTACCTAATTAAAAAACTTTAACAATGAAAAATATTATAATTAGACTTTGGTTTTTCGTGATTTATTGGGGATGGGGAAAAACTTCCCCATACCCATATATTATGGTATGATGAAATGTAATATGGTGAAGTTACATATATTTAACTATTGATATATCAAAGCAGGTTATTTTTTCGTTCAAGCATAATCCTAAAGGTTTTTTTTTGTTTTAAGGTACGTAATTCTGGTGTCAAGGCAACGGATGGTGCTCAGCTCCACCACTCAACACGCAATACCTCCAAGCAAAAAACCCTTATTTAGCAGGATAGACATAGGGAACCTAGTATTAAACCACTCTCTTGCCCAATTTCCGCTATTTCTTTTTAACTTACATGTCCTAATATCTATACTTACCAAACAAATAAAATAAAAATACCGTATAGAAATTAATCATCCCAACAATTGCTAAGGAATCACTACGTGAAGCACCAATAGCGTCTTGCAATGTTTTATATTCTGCAGATACGTGGATAACTTGGCTTTCGAGGGGGTATTTAACACCGCCTATGTTATGTTCGGAGGGCCAATGGAGGATCATTGAGTGAAATATATATTTTCTGCTGTGAGCTGTTCCACCATACAAATATGGTTGGTGATCGTTTTCCCATTCGCCGTAAAGGACCACTGGAATGATATTACTGGTTAAATACGTTAAAATCCGATAAATAAAATTAGAACTTTGTAATTAACACAAATATATTAAAAAAATATAATTTAACGTTTTTCAGTTCTTTTTCAGTTCAATTTTTTTTTATATATTTTTTTTATTATTACTGTAACTTAGCTAGAAGAATTGCAATATTTTTTATTTATCTATATATATATATAATCGAAAGGTCACTCACTCATCACGAAATCTCAGTAAATGCATGTGCTAGGAATCAAATTTTACATAAGAGTTATTTATAGGACGTAGAAGCTCGCTAAGACGGGAATTTGCAATATTTGACTTCTAAGAGGTTGTTTTTGGGGTTGAAAATTTGTACGAAACTTCGTTACTACAAATGCTAGGAGTCTCAAATTTTGCATGGACATCACTAATAGGATGTAGGTACTCATGGAGACAGAAATTAATAATAACGTAGTTCACGCAGATGGAGCCGCAGGCGGGCCGCTAGTTATATTATATTAATTATGAGTAGATAAAAAAATATAAGTGCCGTACCTCTTCTACCATCATTTGTCAATGTAAGACTTCGTGGATAAACATTGTAGTTTATAAAAGACAACGCTCGATATCCTTTAATTTTGACTAATCCAGTGTAAGGAATGTCAACTGGTGATTGTGACCGGCCTCCGCAACTTGGATATGCTTTCTGCCATTCATTTTGATCTATTTATAAAGGAAAAGAAAAATGCCATTATTATGAACTCTTGCAGCTATCTAAATTACCTATAACAACGTATAATTGCTGCTTAATAGAAACCAAGAATCGTGGGTATTTATCACATATTTTTTGTTATATGAACAATCTGGTCACAACAGCTACGTTAGAAAATATCATATACCTACAATAGTATCGGCTTTTCATACTTACAAGAAAATATGAAAATTATTTACAAACCCTTGTAGCTCCAATCGATTTTTCGTTCCGCTAAAACAGACCAGAATTATAGTTTTTAAATATACTACATTACATTTTATTTCTCAGAAATAAAATCTAGTAATAACTAAATTAAAACATAAAGCGCTAACTGCGAGTATTACTTGGCTTTTTAGTTCTTCGAAAAATATTCTGAAATAAAAATAAATTATAAATCGTTTTTTTTTTATATAAGTATATAGATAAAAATATTTATTTAAAATAATATAATATAACTAACGAGACGTCTTGTGTATCTCGGTAATACTTTAGTAGTTGCTTTAGGCAGGTGAAAAATCCATACTGTTTTAGGCTGAAAATAATAAATTATTTCATTTTCTTTTTTTTTGCTTCTTTACGCTTTATCCTATGTATTGTCAAGTAAGCATTGCATCTACAATCACACGCTAAGGCAGCGTGACGAACTAAAATTTCTTAATTTCTTAATTCATATATGTAAATTGAAATTTCCATTTTTACTTATATAAATTAATGTTGCTACATAGACGATCATACAATAAAAATGAGAAAAAAATCTTACCAATGGGAAATTCATTTCAATATGAAAGAATTGTAAAAGAATCTATTGAACATTTTTTTATAGAAAAATTACCTTCCCTAAAATCATTCTGTCTCGAGCTTCATTGTCCAATTGTCTTTGTATATCGTCCGCATCGTCGGATAATGTATTTGGACGCGTAGTCGTTCCATCTTGTGTAATGGCTATTGAAAATTCATATAACATCTTCATGGTAATATTTACAGATTCAATAGGAACAATATGAAAGTTTATAGAGAAATTGCCTTATATATAATTTAATTGGGTCACGAAAATATCTTACATAATTTCATTAATACAAGAATAATAGTCTTTCTGTCGTTGTCGTTGAGTTAACCAATTCTAAATTAATTATGTTATACCTTTATAAGCATCGCTGGTAGCAATGACAAATGTTAAAATTACATAACATGTTACATTAATAATCTGTAGCATAAGTAAAGTCTTACAGTTATCATTAAAATAGATTTGAATGTAACATAATCAAAATTAATAAAATCATTATACAACCACCTTAAAATAAAATATTTCAGTAAATTTATAACAGAATTGATACTAAAATGACTTAACTAACTGATGTCAAGAATGATTGACGATATAGTAGGTCGTTATACTGGAACTTTTTGGAACAGAATATAGGATATTATATACAATATGAACAACATTTTAATAAAATTACAAAAAAAACAAAAATTATTAATAACTTAATTAAAATAATTTTCAAAACAAAAATGTAGAATACATTCCTAGATCCTTTTTAGTTTACCTACTTATTTATCTACCATTGCTCATAGCTTGTATGCGATCTAATTTTCGCGAGATCTAATTTTCCTTTATTTAATAACAAAAATATATTTTTTTTAGATTCTCTCTGTAAACGACAGCTCTGCCTACCCCAGGCAGAGGGATCCTAGGAACCTAGCGTTAAAATACTCGGTTTCCAGTAACACACTTCCGTTTCCCACTTTACGCCGAATTGTCAAGGCATTGTGTGTTGAGTGAGATGCTAGAGCGATGAAATGGAAATATTAAATATTTAATATTTAATAATATTAAATATTTCTCCCGAGTCGACGTTCGAATCGAACACATAGCCGTCGGTCACGTTTACAGTTGCACACTTATACCTTTGCACCACGAAGACTCACTCATAAGTATTTAGAATATAAGTAAATGTTTTTGGTAAATTGTATGACATGGAAAAGCAAGGTTTATTAGCAACCTTTTCCTATGCATTTAATAGTCGGATCCTTTATTCGAATTACTCGGATTCGTGATAATAGCTTTGGGAGTTTCTCGGTGTGTTTAACACTCTATGTAATTATGGGAAACAGTAACATTTACAGTTTCCCTATAAGATTATACCATATATATTTATTTCGTTAAAACTTTTAAAACGATTAAAACAATTCCTTTTTATATTACTTATACTAAATAAGACGATTTTTGGAATGTCATTTTCATGAAATAAAAACTGTGAAGATTTTTTTATTTAAATCATGTCGTAGGTATGTAACGGGATGAAATAATCTATTCCTTAATATTATATATGTTATATTTTAAGTTTACTTTGGGTAAAAACATCCAGATCAGACCAATAACTAACTGTATATAAAATTAATAAAGAAAGAAAAAGTAATAACTTACTTACGTAAGTAATAAGTTATTTTTGAATAATAATATTCCATGGAATTTACTTCAAATGTTTTAATTAAAATAATTATTACTTTTACATAACTTTTACATACATTTAAATAAGATACAACAAAAATTATGTCCGACAAAAATCAAAATCAATCCATTTATTCAAGTCTAGACTACTCAGAACACCCGCACACAATTCCATTGTTGTAGCAACGTGCTCATAAGCCCTTACATAAAATAAATTTTTAACTAATAATGGAACGTTTTCATATTGTTCCCCTGGAAAATGTTTTGATACTCTTATCTGACTTTTATCGTTATTTCCTTCAATTTCCATTATTTTAACATACACTTCGTCAAATTTATCAGCCATTTGTCTAAGAAGTAAGTTAACAGCATTGTATTTATTTTCTAATAAATCTTCAGTTTCTTCATACGGTTTTACACATTCTCTGTGACTACTCTTCAGAAGTGTAAAGTATTTCATTCTATCATCAAAATCTTTATTTATCATTGCACGTCTCCAACTAGATATGGAGAGATCCCAAACTTTGTCTGGAACCATTTCATTAAATAAATCATTAAGCTTCAACACTTCAGACTGATGGTAATAATAGACTGGATTTTTCATAATAAACATTTCGGATTCTAATAATAATTTCTTATATGGGTATGTTTGGGGTTCTATGCTTGTGGCTTTCATAAAGATTTCTTGTAGTAAATCTCGCATCATATTTTTAAGAACCTTAAAGTAAATTATATTTTCCAAAGCTTCTACTTTTCTTTTCATTTTTATCATATTTTCAACTGAATCAGCATTTAATACAACAACTAAGTGTTTATCCAATGTGTCAAAGAAATTAATGTTTATAAATTGTATCTCCCATTTCTCTGAATACGCTCCAGGCTCATTAGATAGAAAAGTAAAAAGAAGTTCTTGCTTTTGTCCTGGGCTAATAATATTTTCATTTTTATTAAAAAAGAAAACAGGTCTCTCGTAAAAATCTGAGTGTGGACTATTTATTTGTTTCCAGCAATACCGAAGAGAAACAGTTCCTAAATTTTGAAGACATAATTTGCTTCTTCCAATATTTCCGACAGGACAGTTAAAGTAGTACGACCATTTATCACAATTTACATGCCAATGTTCTCTTTGCATTGTTTTAAAATGTGTAAGATTTTGGTCTGAATTATCCTTGTAAAAAATCGTGTCATTTATTCTAATAGCATATACGGAATACAATTCATTCTTAACATCTTCATAGTTAGAGGTAATATTTATAATTGGCAATGGTGCTCTTTTTCGTTTTGGAGTTTTAGGCTTACTTCCTACTATTATTAATTCATCTATTTGTGGCCTGTCGTGAAAAATTATTAGTATTTGTATAGATTTTATTGTAAATAAATTAAGGCTATACTGACACACTACTAATTGTAATTTGTACGTGTGGATGCTGAATCGAACAAAATATTTAATACTGTCTTATGGACACTTACCAAGTCGTGTAGTATTGCAGTTTAGTTAAACAAACGCACAAGATATTCTAAGAAATTAGTCGTTATAATAACAAAAACCAATATACCTGAAAGGATCAATCTTTTTAATATTATCTTCTAATTCCTTCTCCTTCTGTTCTTTATAACTATTGTATTGGGCATCTAGCTTAACGCATTTGTTTCGACTCGGTCCCACAATTCCTTTTTCATTTTCCTGTATGTAGCGTGGAACACCAATGTGCTCTATTATGCGAGGTCGCCCTAATTCCGCACGTGTTCTATGCAATTCATATACTGGATCGTTGTAACATTTCTGCTTTAATCTTGCAGGTTGATCCCAAAGACTCTTTCGAACTCCACATTTCTTTTCAATTTTTGCCTCTTCCAAAACAATTTTCCTTTCCTTTTGTGCTCTAACACTTTTTAATGTATTCATAGCTAATTGAGCTTGTATACGTCCTGTTCTGCTGGCTAGGTGCTCAGTCTCCTCTTTTCTAATTTCAATCCATTTTTGCCAAATTAATAACTCATGATCTGGATTAATGTCATCGTTACAATTTATTAATGGATTCCCCTTTGAGGTCATTATAATGTTAAATCAGTGGAAATAAAATTAAAGTTAATATTTTTATTTAGCTCATATATGTCATGTATGTCACAATTGACAGCTTTAATTAAACAAGAAACCGGTTACTTCGAATAAGTAAATACAATCGAATAAGGATCTAGTCTCTATTTTCTTAAAGCCTGCGTGATTTAGGTACTGTTATTAATCTATAATTTATGTTGTAAATAAGCTGTCATTACATTCATCTGAAATTTATTTTAATTTTGGCAAATTTTTAGTGAAAATGATGTAGAATTACTGCAAAATATAATTAAGTTTAGTAAATTATGTGAATATGTTAAAATTAGTACAAGCAGGTATAGTCGGTAGTAGTAGTAGAGTAGGTGGAAAGTAAGTTTAAGTACTTTACTCTCAAATAAATATACTAATTTTATATCGGATAACATACGCAGATGAAGAAGAGCAGCAGCCAGAAGAAGAAACAAAATATATTCCACCTTTTGGAAGTATAGAATGGATATATTACCTCAGTGAAATAGAAGGACACTTACCATCTCCTATTGACATTTGTATTACCGAATCTTTAAAATGTTATTGTCCAGAACTTGTCTGGTATAACTTCGATGTCTACCCTCACAAAATTAAATTAACCAATACCGGATATACAGGTTAGCAATTTAAAAAAATCTGTTTTTTACTTAGTTAATAGGTGATTATTACTAATTTCAATTCTGGCCATATCCGGAATGCAATAATAAAAAAAAAACAAAATAGTACAGAGCATTTGATTTAGCGCTTACTTTTCTATGAAAATAAAAAACGTTTACTTAAAGGTTAGGTTAGAGTTTACTTTTATTTCGTATTATATGTTAACCTTTTCTGATATTTTTTTACAATATAGGTTCCCTATATTAAACCTCTATAATATAGGGAAATCGGAAATCTATTGGGGTTGTAGCGTGAGATAAGTTAGTTATTGAATTTATATGTATGTACCTCATAAATATAATATATTATAGGTATTCGTTCATATTCTGTTCATCTTTGATAGCCGCATTCTAATCATAACTTCCACCCACAAGTTTGGAGGACGGCAGATATCAGAAGAGATTACTCAGTACTTTTGATTTTAGATTACATCTTAAATCTCAATTAAAGTTGTCACTTTGTCGTGTGCCTGGGAAACCCTATAATCTCTATGGCTTAGACTTGACATTTATATAATTGGGACAATTAGAAATCCCGGTAGAAGTTTAAATATGTAATTTAATAAAATTAGTCTGTTTGACAAATTCCTTTTGCAAGTATATCTACTTGTATTTCCCACTGACGTGTAACTCTCTTTTATTATCATGGTTTTTCTCAATTTCAAGATGTATCCCTCATGCAACGGGGTAGCCTAGTGCTAAGACCCTCCGCTCCCCAGCCCCCCGAATTATGAGGCGTGTTGAATTGCAAAAGTCAATCCCGCGCATTGCCTAGGTACCACAGCGAAGAAATGAAAGTATTAAACGCGTACAGTTGCACGCTTCTACCCCTGTGCCACCTCACCTCAATATAAAAATAAAAAACATCGTTTACGCTTATTTATTTATTTAATATATTCTCGCCGTGGTCATGAATTAACGAATATATGGATTATGTGACACAAACGGGACCCGCGCCTTTCTAAATGCCCAAGGCAACTATAACCGCAGGTACCCTACAGTTGGTTCTGATTAGTGTAATTGTAAAATATCGTCTCTCGATAAATGGACTATCCAACACAAAAATAAGTTTTCAGTATGAAACAAACAAACTTTTCACTTTTATAATGTAAGTATCAGTAGTATAGATTATAATATTATTATAAATTTTATTATTTTAATTTTTGATAGTGCTTCTCGGCGCAAAATGGAGAACAGAACGACCCTATTTAGAAGGTGGACCCTTTTTAGAGAAACACGTTTTTTCTCAGATACATTTTCATTGGGGGAAAAATATGATGGAAGGCAGTGAACATTCTGTAGATAAAAGAAAACATCCTGGAGAAATGCAGGTAGATATTGATACCTTATTAATATATCTATATTTGAATGTATAAAAATAACGTAATATCAAGGCCGTTGTAGCGTGGCAGCATAAGCTCGTGACTGCAACGTGACGGTTGCGGGTTCGATTACCACTCGGGGACTGAATAATTATTTATTAATATTCTCATTTGTTCGCTCTGGTCCCAGAAGAAACGGATAACTCAAGTTATTTTTTTTTTATTGTATCTCACTTTTACGTAAGTACAGCCTAATAACAAATTATCATTTTTTGATGTTAAATAAATATTGTTGTCTTAAGGTTATAGCATTTAATTAAAAATATCAACTTATTTTGAGCAAATGACTATAAATAGATATATTAGTTAAATTAGAAGCCATAAAGGTATCATAAGCTTTGAAATATTTCTGTATGAATAACTTTTTAAAACAAAAACATTTTCGAGATTACCATATGAACTTTAAAAATTTCAATGATTTTGTTTTAGGCTACTTTCTTCAGGTCTGAATACCTATCACAGCAGGAAGCTCTGCAACATCCAGACGGAGTTGTAGTTATTTGTTATATTATTAAGGTATTTTTTTAGCCTCGCGCTATATCCCTCACTTTGCTTAAACAGAAGGAACCTGTTAACCTAATGTTAAGACACGTCGTTCCCATTAGAATACTTCCTTTCCACACTTTCCACCGAATTCTCGAGGCTTTTGTATTGAGTGGCAGAACTCTACGCCGCACTTTGTCTCGCATGTGCCCCTTCACCGCAATGGCCTCAATTATAAATTAGTGCAGTACGTATAGGTAAATATTACTTACTGTTAATATATAACATTTAAGTTATAAGTGTAAACAATTTCAAAATATCTTAAAAAAACGCAAAACATTTATTAGTACTGTAAATATTGTTCTATTTAGAAATAAAATTTCAGTACATATTACAACCCTATAAGCACAACATTACAATAATATAAAACGTCGACACAAACTAAATAAGCTTAACTTCATATTATAGTATGGCGTGAACCCTGATGACCGTCTCCAATGGGTCATAGAAGGCTTCCAACGTATTCAGGAGGCTAAAACAAATACGCGTATAGGACCCTATCCCCTTTCACGTCTCATGCCAATGTTTTTTGAAGATTATTTTCTTTATTGGGGTACTTTAACTTCTATTAGAGGTGACAGTTATGTTGTGAGGTGGATGGTACCGAGGACGGCTTTCTACGCTTCATTTGAACAGGTTTTTTTTATATATTAAATATTGAAAAGAAACAAAAATTACTAATGTTCAAACAAATATTTATTTTTAAATTGCTTTGGTTCTTTGCTCTAAAACTTTGGTTCTTTTGAATATATTTTCATTTCTTATATTAATTATAACAATCATAATTATATACTAAATAGTGACTTCTTTAAAATGAATAAAAATGTTTTAAATAAAAAGTAATATTTACAGATGAAAGCATTTCGAAAATTATGGAACCCTTGGGATGAGCCTAACTTAAGTAATTTTAGACCGTTGCAAGAAAAAGGAAATAGAAATTTATTATTTGTTAGTCCGCACTGGTGTCAATATAATTCTTTGCTGCCTATGCTTCGAGTACCAGAACCATCGATATCAATATTGTCACCAGCCTACCGACTTAATTTGTGGATGTTACCATCGCAAAATGCGTACATGTTACCTGAGACTCAAGAAAACGCAAAAGATAAAGAGAATAAGCAATAAATATAAACCAATGAAAAAAGGTGAAAATTCTAATATATATGTATAATGATGATTACACTTGATTACTTCTCGCGATTTCGAATCACCCCAGTTAACCGGTATTGTATACCTGTGCTCTATTAGACATTTTTTAAACTGTGCCGTAAAATAATTGAAATTGGATGTCACTGTCAAATGTCAATCTCAGCTGATTCAATTCAAAAAATCCGACTAGAACTTGTGAAAACTAATAAATTGTGTCCTTCGACATGTTGAGGAGTATTTTACGTACTAGTCGCTGCCTGGTACGAAGACAAATCAATAAACATACTCTAGCTCCACCATTATGCTTCTATCCATTACAAAAAACCTGCACAACGTGGAGTTTAACATCAGCGACGCGAGAATTTTCTTCGAGTTCTCAAGAAATTACTAGTTCTGAAAATGTAGACCCAGTAGAATATGATAAAATATGCAACGAAACTCTAGAATCTCTGTATGAATACTTCGATGAATTAGTAGACAAGTCAATAAATTTGAAGGGTGCTGATGTAACTTTTAGTGTAAGTTTTTGTTTACTATTTTTTTATTTGTAACTATGAGAAAATTATGATTCCCTTTACATTTATGATGGTATTAAAAATAATAAAATATATTGATATTAAGCCTAAAATAAACAATAATTGATTTCAATATAACTAAAAAACTAACAATCAATTCAATATAAAGCCTTATTATTATTATCATGTTTATTTTTTCTTGAGGATCTTGAGGTAAGAGGAACCTGGTCTTTTAGAAGACTTAGAGGTCGTAGAGAATATAAAAATGTTTACTGTTGTTATTATGGAAAAATGATATAAATTATATAATTTGTGAAAATATGGAAATTTTCATATTTATTTGAATTGTTACTATTATAACTAATTCTATGCTTCTTATTTTTTCATATTTCAGGATGGTGTATTAACAGTTTTTCTCGGACCTAGTTATGGTACATATGTAATAAACCGACAGACACCAAATAAGCAAATTTGGTTGAGTTCTCCAACATCAGGCCCAAAACGCTATGACCTTATATTACAAAATGGTGGCTATTGGATATATAAACATGACGGTGTAACGTTACATAAATTATTACAACACGAAATATCTAAAATTGTTAGCGAAGCAGACTTTAATAATTGTTCCCATTGCCTTATGTAAAATCAGCTTTGTAAAATAATAATATAAGTAGGTATCTTTTTTATTTTGCGTTTTATTTTTATTTCAAAATGGAGGTAATTGAAGATGGAAATATTATGGATAGAATTCCTATCCTACTGCAAAGAGATCTAGAGTATTATCAGGTACTAATTCTTTTACTTTGAAACTTTGAACTTAAAATAATATTAATATACTATAATAACATTAATATATTATAATAATATTAATACATTATTACTGGCCCCTGGCCCCTATGCCATGACTTGACATTGACTTGACTTGATGAGTCAAGTCACGGCATAGGGGCACAAGTGTGTGACTGTAAACACACCTGGGTTTGGGTTGGCAAGTGGGCATTAGGGCAGTCCTTAGGGAATGGACTATATTAATACTAGGTTTCAATGCTTACTCTAGTATGTGTAGGACAAAGTGTGAAGTTAATATACAAAACAATGTGTTATAGAAAAATCAAACTGTACTATCGGAAAAAATCTGCCCAGGAGTTGTGGGTGGAAGATTAGACTTTCCAAGAAGTGCATCATTTGCTGCTGTCAAAATTGTCCTTTGGTTAGAAGAAGAGTTTACAATAGCATTTCAGTGAGTGCTTTTAATTTATATACTTTTCGACTAAATGTCTTTATTTTGCTGTGTAGCTCATTATATAAGTTAGACTTGATAGTGTTGTTGCAATAACCATATCTGGTCTGGTCACATTAGAAAAGGAGATTGATTTATGTAGTTACATATCATCCCATACTTCAGTCAATAGATAACTTAAAATATAAATAATGTTCTTTCAGACACGGCTCTGGCATTTTTGTGACGCTTGAAGAAGATAATATAGAAGGTGGTGTAGCTAAAACTTCTGATCCTGATAAGTTTGCTCAGCTCGCTACTAAGTCCAGTGATTCTTTGTTAGGTATAGTAAAGTAGCTTTACATTTTTCATGGTAGACTAGCTTTTATCTGGTTTCACCTGTGTAGGGAAATCAAAATAATAAAAAATTTACTGAATGTAATGACACAAATCTCCTGAACTAGTAGATCCTAAGGTTAGAACATTCAACTAAATATTCTATGTATTCGCTGTTGGCCACTACAAAAATTTAAGGTTACTGTGAAAACAATACAAATAAGTAAAGCTTATTGTACTGTTCATGAATATTTAGAAGTTAATAATGTATGGAATTAGTATAGTTATATTAAGTATAATGCAGGATAGCTGACAGTTTATGTAAAAATTAAATTTTACCGTGACATTGACATTGGAGAAAAGATCAACTGGAGTATAGGAGTTTCTTGCCGTCTCTTCTCAGCAGAACTGCCTGATTATTATTGTGTACATACAATTAACTGTTATATCAACAACTAGCGGGCGTGCGCAGCTTCGCCTGCTTATTGCTTAGTGGTGAATTCTAATAAACCATGAAACACGTGTTCAATGAAATGTTTTTAAGAGTCTAAGTTTCAAATTTTATGAAAATCGGTGGCGATTTAAAGATTTTTCCATACAAACTTTCAACCCCTTATTGGGACCCTTAGAGGGTAAATTTTAAAAAACCGTGAAACACGTGTTCAATTAAATATTTTTAAGAATCTGAATTTCAAATTTTATAAAAATCGGTGTCGATTTAATTTTTTTCCATACAAACTTTCAGCCTCTATTTGACTCCTTTAGTGTTAAAATTTCTTAGTGGATGTTCAGATTACGAAAGTAAACAGTCCAAATTTCACGTTTCTACCATCAGCGGTTACGGCTGAGCGTACGTCTTACCTCAGTCTGTGAGTATAAGACACATCAACACTCTTTACAATTACCAGTTTCGGAAAGTAACATGCAAGTTTCACATGTTTATCCTGCGAGCTCTTTATATTCTCTATTTCAGAACATTTGCACGTATTAGCTCAAGAAGCCTTAGATCACGCTGACTTGCCAGTTCTCACTGCAACTTTAGGTGCGGCCGCTTTATTGAAAAATAGTCTCTACTGCTATGTTCAGCATGTAGAAGATTCTGGCAACACCGAAAGGCATTCTATTTTGCAGGTAATTATTCAATCAATATTATTCTACAGTTATATATATCTTAATTGTGTTTTAACACTACTTTTTATTATTAGAAACATATTGAATAACCTCTTGCATTGTGGAATAATAATATAGTGGTCAGAGCGCCTAGATGGTTTCCAGGAGGCGAGGGTTCGAGTCCCGCTACGTTCAAATTTTATACGTTTTTTACGTTAATATAATAAATAGCATTCTTTCTTGCCAGACGATAGTTCTTAGCCTTACCGAAACTACTAATAATTACTAGTTCTTACCGAAAGAATTATCTTTCGGTAGCGTAATTTTGTAAAAATCTCCCTAAAGAATTTCGACGCAATGTTAAGTTGTCTGACTATAAACGCGATTATTGTGGGTTCGATTCTGTCTGAATCTGACACAAATGTAATTGTTTGTAACAGGCAGCGTACAAACGCTACTCAACAATGTCAGAAGCGGTAGGAGAGAGAGTTCTTGATCTTCACAATAGAGTATTGTCACTATACATTTTGCAAGATTCAGGCGGAAGGCCGATAGATGATCAAAGTAATAAAGTACACGTGAATGGAACTCCGTCTGTACAAGGATGGTGGTTGTATATGAATGGTACATAATAAATTAATATAAATTAAGCCGCTTCACGTTTTTCATAGTAGGATGTAAAGAGGTGATCCACCACTCAATACGCAATGCCTCTAGAATTCGGAGGAAGGTGGGGAACAGAGTGTCCTAACCCTACTACTACTCCTTCTCCCTGCTATGTGCAGGATACAGATACAGATGAAGCTGATTATTTCTAGTGGAGATTAAATTCTTATTTCTAATCTTTCTTCAATAAAGTAGAATATTAGCTATATAATGTCCTTACCTATGTATCTATTTTCAAAATAGGTAGCAAAAAGGACCTCTGGGACACAGTTCCTCCTAGAATGGCGCAACGGATTTTTGCAGGCATGCTGAATGAAACTTTGACAATACTCACTGTTAGATATTGTCAGGTAAATAGTTTATTTACATATTTATTGCTATTACCGAAATACAATTTATGGAGTAAAATTCATTAAGGCCAGTCGTGGCTCAGGGGCACACATGTGACAGCAATCACAAGCGCTTGTGGATTCGATTTCGAGGATATGTAATATTTCATTTTTATATTTCTTCGTTCTGGTGTCAAGACAATACGCGGCTTTGAGTTCAGCCACTCTAGCCAGAGAATACGCATTGCCTCTAGAAAGTGGGGAAAGGAAGGGTCTTAATGGGAACAGAATATCTTAACATTAGGTTTCCAAAAGCTAATTCCTCTTCATTTTTAGACAAACACAACAACAACAACCACGCCTCTCCTAACAAACGATACACTCAACATACTACTCTGCATATCACAACTCTTGCCCGCCATTTGCAACAACGGCGCTGACTTGGCCGGTCTGGAGGTGACTAAACAGTCGCGTGACGTCAGAGACGTGCACGCCAAATGCAATGAGCTGTTCAAGTGTATGGTTTATAGGGGCTCGGTGTTGCATTATTTACATCAGGTATTTGGAAATTGCATTTTTAAGGCTTTTTTGTTTTTTTTATCTGTTTAGCATTTGACAATGTTATACTTTTAACTTGTTATTTTTTTAATTGTTTTTTTAAAGTGCTGCTACTGTATCCTGCATGTAGCAGGCAGCAGGCTCAACTCAACGCTGCTCTGTATTTCGTTACCAGAAGGAAGAAATAACAATATTAAATAATTCATTTCCTTGAGTAGTGGGAATCGAACCCACTACTGGTCACGTTTGCAATCGCACTCTTTTCCTCAAGAGCCATGGCTAGTTGCACTTATTAACTTAATACATTAATACATACTAATACACATTTTAATAAGTTTCAGGCGTTTACAGAGCAAGAAGATACAAAATCCTCAAAAGATACGCCCTTTCCATGGTTTGTTTTTGTAAATCCTAATCTTTTTGATGGTGTGGAAGATAAAAACTCTAAAACTACGCATCAATTGTCAACTAAAACTGCTGTGGGTCTGGAATTGAAAGTGTTACTAGCGCAACCTCAACCTTCATGGTCTTTACTTGTAAAGGTTGTATAAATGTTATTTACGTAGAAGTAAAATATCCATCCGACTTATCACACAAGTTCAATTCGTACTCGACTAAATTAATTATTTCATATTTTCATTGTCTCGCTCTGGTACCAAAGCAAACCTCTCCCACTTTACACGCAATACCTCCAAAATTCGGTGAAAAGTGGGGAATGGAGTGTCTTAACCCAAGGTTCTTCCTGCTTTACTCGCACGGTGCTATATGCAGGATATAAAACTAAATAATATATGACTATATATTTGTATTATACCTTATATTTCAGGTATTAATGATGCGTAACTGTCATCTCACACGTATTTTAATAATGCACGCAATTCGTAATATGTCTGTTGACAATTCAAGATGGCCGGCGGATGGCCTTTGGTACAATGTGGACAGAATTAAACAGAAATGTGAAGGATTTTTGTGTACTGCTGATGGATTTTGTAAATTTTACGGTGATAATGATGGTGAGAATATTTAAATATATAATTTTTTTATAGCATCGTTTACAAACGTAAAAAAAATTAAAAGTAAATTTTTTTAAAACAAATTTTCATTAAAATATGCTAAAAATTAAAATGTATAAACAATTTCCCCCCCCATTTAACCCCATTTTATTCAGCAAATTTTCTAAATATTATCGAAAATTATATGGCTTTGTTTTGTTACCATAGCCAGGATTACAAAATAATTCACTCCCCAATTGGGAATCGAACCCTTAACGGTCACATGTACATTAATATTTTTATTTTTCTACAGCTGGAGAAGAATACGCTCGGGCAGTCGGCGGCTTGTCATACATTTTAGCAACTATTGGCAGTAAAACAGAAATTAAATCGACACTTTGCTATGCTTTAGAAATATCTGGCAGGGATTGGCATGCTTGCTTAGATAAACGACAGGTAAGTATAAACAAAAAAAAAATTAAACTTATATTAAATATTAATGACACAAATGCTTCGCCCGCTTTAATAATAGTTATATTATGCCCAAATTATATAAAATCTTTATATAAATTGTAGCCTATATACTAGGTATATTATATACTATAGATATAGGTTCTGGTGTATAGCTTTTTCACTATAAGGTGGCATCTAAATCGATTCAGATGTTTTTGCGTGAAAATAGACATGGTGATGCAGTGGGACAGCGTCAATCTGTAAATCCAATGATCGTGGGTTAGATCTCCACTCGAGGGAGTGAATTATTATTTTTAACCCTGAATTGGCAAGATCATCTATTAATCTGGTAATTAATTGGTTAACCAATCATCGCCGCGCTTACTTGTTACCAGAGCGAGGTGAAAATATTAAATATTTAATTCCCCCGAATGGTATTCGGACGCCCAACTACGTTTGCAATCGCACGTTAATATGCTAATATTTAATGATTCCAATTTTTATCAGTTCATTTATTGACCGTGACTTAGGTATGGTGTGATAGAAGGCCGTCATGGCTGGCTGGAATATTGGCAGTAGTTGATACTTCATTACAGTTCATACCGCCCATACTAGTAAATGCTATACAAACTGGTGCTTCTATGTATCAGGTAAAATTATATTTGTTTATAAGAAAATTTTTTTCGCTTCACGCTGTATTCCGCACAAAGCAGGGTCAGGCAGAGGGAACCTTGTGTTAAAACACACGTGTTCCTCACTTTCAGCCGAATTCTGAAGGCAGGGCCACGCTATGCCTCGACACCCGAACGAAGAAAGGAAAATAACATATATTTAATTTCCTCGAGTAGGTATCGAACCCACGACCTGTCTCGTTTACAATTACATGCATGTGTTAATAAATAATCTAATTCTAATTTACTTAACTTCTAACTTTGACAAAAATAACTTGATATTAACTTTCCAATTTCAGACAATGTCTCTCTGCCTATCATGTATATCTAGAACATTAGATTGTATACCGAAATGCTTTAAAAATATCTCAGCCATATTAGAAGCGAGTTTACCTTCACAAATAAATCCGGTGGGAGGTTCTGTCTTGCTGCAAATGCTTATAATTGTAACTTACGAGGAATTACTAAAATGGGCCAAGAAAGAAGTTTTGAAGGAAAAAAGCGGTAATATTAATTTTAGTTTTACGTAACTGTACTGTCCTTTAGCATTGAATTACGCCACCCAATGTGCAATGTTTCGTAGTAAAGCGGTGTTTCGGCGGAAAGCGGTGAATATATTCTATATTCCCTCTGCCTATCCTGCTATATGCGGGATGCAAGGAGAAGATGAAAAAAAATACTTTTTTACTCAATGTAATTTTATTCATACAAGTTATTTTTTTTATATTTAAGCTTAGAAAATATTGTAACTAAATAGTAAATTTATAATATTAATTTATAATATTAATTAAAAAATATCTCGATAAAAATTTTGAATAGAATGTATACATGTTTTATATTTTTTATAATATTTATAGTGACCAATGGCGACGCTCACGATATGAACGTGAAACAAAACAAGAAACCAAAGCAAGTGAGGATTGTATCGTTTAATCGAACAAGTAAGATTTTTTATTTATAAAACTTATAGCGTAGGCGTATGGAAAGAAAGTATTTAATAATGCTGTTTGATTTTAGTATTAATAATCACTTAACAAGTTAATTAGTAAATTGAGACGAGTTATGATGCAGGAGTCATAACTCATGCAGGGGTCGATACCCCATCGAGGATATAGAATATTTAATATTTTAATTGCCTCGCTTTGGTAACGAGGCAAAGCGCGGCGTGAGTTCTGTCACTTAGCGAAAATTAGATGGTAAGAGGGGAATTCGACAAAGTGCCTTAACACTAGGTTCCCTCTGCCCTCTATATTTAGGATATAGTGTGAAGCTAAAAACAAATTGTATTCCAGCAACTTCTTCGATATCCTTCGATGGATCCCACAGTCCTCCATCATCCATAGCTCTGGCAATCGCAGAAGCTTTATGTTCAATAGACGAAGACCACAAACACACGGCCGAAATAGAAAAACTCGTGGCACAGAGTAAAAAAGTTTACTCAATGAGTGATTGTTACGGTTTGGAAGATTTTCCGGAATTTGCTGAGTTTTTTGAAGAGGTTAGATTTGGTTTTTTTGTGCTCTGTACAAGTGTACTTGTTTATTAAGGAATAATAGTTGTTTATAAAGTTCTTGTCGAGATTTAATCTATGTATTAGACGATCGATATATATTAATCCAGTTAAAGAATTTTATTTAAAATGTCAAAAAAAAGAATCATTTAGTATTTAGGGGTGAATTGGAATACGTATTTTACCACAGTTCTATCATATATCTTTGTAATTGATATTTTCCAGGGTAACGTCCCAGCATCGAATGCAGAACGCGAAAGCGACTCCGCCGCCTTGACCAGCCAAATACTTATGACGTCAGCCGGTAGAGATAGTTTGAGGGTAATAAGTTATAAGAAATTATAATATACTGTTTTGCTTCCGGTTTTGGTGACACTATATATACAATTATTGCTATTTTGCTATTTTCCACTTGAATTAAAGTTCCATTCAAGTATTGTGTAATTTTATGTTCCAAATCTTTGATATTATCGACATTAATCGAGTATCTAAAATATACCAATATTATTATAAACATATAAGCCTTTGTCTTGAATCATTCTATCATTTAATAAAACCCCTTCATTATAAACTGTCACGTAGATCTCACACGTTAAAATTGAATTTGTATTCCTAAATATTTTTAACAAGAAATAGACACAATTTGTGACCCTTTTTTTAGCGATAATTTAATAATATTTTTTATTTCGTTTACTTTATTTGAGGTAAATAATACATTTATTTATTACAGGTTATATACGATCATCTAGTTCTTCATTGTGAGAGGATTTATAAAGAACTAGGAATTCAAGAACAGGCAGAGGCTGACATATCACTGAATAAGGCACCTTTACTCTATATCATGTTTCATATTGGAAAACAGCCTTTTGATCAAGTAAGATAACATATTATGCATGTTAGTGACGTGCCAGCGGGTTTGCTCCCTTGTACTTCATAATTATTTAGTAATAATATCCTTTCACAAACATTATTTACTTATATTAGAAAGTAAAATTTCAGCCAATTCAATAGAACTTTTATTTAGTGTAAAAATATTCATTAAAATTATACAACTTTTTTATTTGGAAGCCGATTGCTACAAAACAAACACAAAATGTTCCTTCTGATATTGTGGGGAAAAAAAATATTAAAAAGTCATTTATTTCCGTATAACCTATTTTGTATATTAAATATATATAAAATATTACTTTTTTTTTCAGTACCTACGAGGCGACTGGACACTGCCTTGGAGTAAATTAGTTGCGATAGCAAAAGAATGGTCGGGGCTCGAAGGCGCTAAAGTACATATATGTAGACGTACAGACATACGAAATGTTAAAAATACCAAAAACAAACAATTATTAGAACTTTATAAGTTGTTTAAGTCGCCGCCTGAAGGAATACTTTAAAAATACAATAGAAATTCGATTATTTAGTAATACGGATCTATCCGAACTTGTCCTATTGTTATTTGTTTTATTGTTATTTGCCGTTCTCCTCTTAGTTTCCATAAAAATAATTTAGAGTTACTTTATCTTCTTCTTCTCCCTAGCACCAATACCAGCTATTGCCAGGGTCTGCCTTCCTACTTAATCTACTTTACTTTGGACGGTCTTTAGCGTTCTCCTTTACCTATATTATAAAAAAATAAATAATTAAGTCAGCTTCGCTTAGCTTGTTAGTAGGTAAATATAATTGCTATGTACTGCTTTATTTGTAATTGTTTTATTTATTATTGTTTTAATAGTTACTATAAACAGAAACAAAAAAGTAAAGAAAAAAATACCCATGGGGCAGCATTTGATCATGTATTGTCATTACTAGTCTGGTGAGCGGATCAAAGCTCGATATCGAGTTACATCACACAACATCTCTTACACTAACTCTAATTCGGGCGGAAAGTGTTCAAAGGAGGTATTGAAATGAGAATGCGGGATAACGCGTGAAAAAACAAAGTTTAATATAAAATTTATTTACAAATAAGTCATTTTTATTTCGGATCAGTACCTTGACATTAGGTTCCCAGGTTCCATCTGCTTACCCAAAAAAAAAATATAGGTGAATAAGTATAAATATAAAATAAGTTTAATTTTTATCTTATGAATAAATTCTAATGTTGTCTAACGTTTTAATCTTGAGTTATTTAATTCTATTGTCAATTTGGCATAAATTGTAGTGAATTCCACATGTAATAAATTTTAGGATAATAACGTTTATGTTGCATTTATATATGTAATAATTATTATCATAGTAACATATATTAATTAAATTTCATTAAGTCTGCAGAAACTTATTCTTATCATGTGAAAAATACGAATTTGTTAATAGTAATTTATAGTTTGACGACTTCTAATATATTATGTATACAGTTGTAGGTACACTTCAAGTCAAAATTAACAGTTCACTAGAGAATTTATATAAATAAAGAAAAAAGGAATCTGAAAACGAAAACAAGGCTAACAACATATTTAGATATACGAAGAATATTCTATCAATCTTAGAAAGCCTGTTGAACCCCTTAGAATCTGAAAAGTTTTACCCTTATTGAAAACAAACTAGATGAGACAATCAGTGTCAAATGTAAATAGGGGTGAGCCTGTAACAGCCACACCTTCGTCATTTTTTTATATTTATTGAAAATTCCTCTGCGCACACAACCAATACCTAATAAATACCGGTTTTCATTAAATAACTTAATAAAAATATTTATAAATTAAAATGTAACTTCGCTCTGTGATGTGCGTAGGCGTTTACAATTTATTAGGATTTCTGGGGTATCTGGCAGAGGTTAAAACCATAAGTTAAGTGTTTGGCAATGGATAACGTCATTCCTATTTACATACTTACTTATATGTTCAAAAAAATAATTAAATAATAATAATATGATTAATTGCGTCTGCAATTGTATTAGTTCTGAATAAATTTGAACAGATGTTTTTATATTTAAAGTAGCAATTTCACAGTAGCTATTTTGCGGCAGTTCACCAAAAATGGCAATGATGTAAGTTTTATTAACATTTTCTTAAATTTTAGCATAATATTAAAATTTATTTGATGAAGTATACGTTAAGTGTTGTTACCTCCACAACTTCCTTACTGTAACGACTAATATTTTTTTGGGTTGCAATTTAAAATCAGAAAATCAATAAAATCATATAAAAACAATTAATTAGAAGCCAAAGCTTTTCCATGCTTAGACCGCGGCACACCGTTGGACTTTATACGGGACAGCTGTGAGTCATTTCTCTCTCTGGTGTCAAGACAAAACGCGGCATTGAGTTCCGCCACTTAATCCATCATGCAATATTTCAGAAATGGACCAGGAATTGAGGAACCGAGTGTCTTAACACTAAGCTTTCTCTGGTTACTTAGCTATATCAAATAATTATGTATATAGCGGGAATAATTATAAAGTTGGAAAATAGATAGACTAAAATAAATAGTGACAGAAAAGGAACCATTTTAAGAAAATAATATATATTTTAAGTATTTATGCTGTATCACATTCTTCATTTAATATTATTCATTAGTGTTTTCTTTTTTAATTTAAATATCAAAGTTATAGAAATTTGTACGTAGCAATGTGAATACAAATATATAGATAGATATTGTCCTAATTAGTCCTCATTTTTGTGTTCTATAACTCAAGATTAACCCTATGACGGTATTTTGTTTTATTTTATTTTAAGGCCAAAATGATTAACATATTTTAAAATAAGCTTAAATATTACGCTACTTAATTTAGGACTACCGGCGGAAAGTGTGTAAAGGAAGTGGTAACGGAGCGCCTTAACACTAGGTTCCCTTTACTTACCCGGTTAGGTGCGGGATAGCGTGAAGCTAAAAAAACATTATGGTGTATTAATAATTATGCACAAGTATGTGACTAATCTGTCACTTATTATCACGATTGTCTTAATTAGACAAGTAGTTTAGGAGACAGATACGAGTTATCAAATATCAAGACAGCCAAGCAAATAGTTTTGATAGAATATTAATGATATTTAGTTCAGGGATCAATTGGAGCTAAAGTGATTTGTATCAAAAGTTAAGGTCATTAGGCCTTTCTATTCATAATCGTGATAGTGTAAGCTGTGAATAAGCAAAGGTGTGGTTTTTGCATGGTTGATCATTTTGAGTTAATATTTTTACAGGGTTTTTTTTTATTTTCGTGACGTAAACCGAAAATATATTTGTAAAATCTATTAAATATATTCATATCTTCGGTCTTGTGTCGGAATAATAGCGGAAGCGTTGAGTTCCGCCACTCAACAGGCAACTTTTTAAATAGTCAATCGGATATATACTTAATTGTATATTTTGCGCGTTACTAAATACTATTTGACTATACATTGACAGTTTAAAAGACTGAAAATATAAGATATTTTTCTGTGTAGGTTATTATTTCAGTTTATTTAAAAAAAATGAAGTATTTAAAATTCTACACATAACGTTTATGACAATATAATTTAAAGTAGGTACTTTAGCCGCCATGTCAGTGTGATATGAAAAATTGGTAACGAGGCAAAATCTCATTCAAAAGAATTCGGTGGAAAATGGGGAACGGAGTGACTTAACACTAAGTTCCCTCTGCCTAAGCTGATACATGCGTGATACCGTAAAAAAAAAATATACTTATGTCAAAAAAAATTATAGTAAAAAAAGTCTTAGTTCAAAAAAAAATTATACTTATGTCCTAAAAACGGTTTATTGGACAAAATGTAATTGTGAAAGGTCAACCTTTTCTCAGTTCCGGTTAAACAGTTGCTACCGTTTTTTTAATAAGAAGTTGACAGTTATTATTATTAATATTATTTTAGCTTCATGCTGCATTTCACATATCGCACGGTAAGCAGAGGAGAAATTTTCGAAATATTGCGTTTTAAATGGCGGAGCTAAACGCCGCGTCTTATCCGTCTCCTTTATACTCAGTTTTAATGAAAGGAAACGGTCAATTAAGTGATCATGTGCCTAATTACAAGCAAGAAATAGATTTTAATATCTTTGACTTTGTAGTAAAAAAAGATGAGGATTAAAATATTATAATATTCTTTATAATATACCATAATTCGGTCGGTGTTGAGTTCCGCCACTCAACACGCAATGCCTCTACGATTCGGCGTAAAGTGGGAAGCGGAGTGTCTTAGCACTAAGCTCCAGTCTCAATAGCTACAGCGATACAGCGTGAAACTGAAAAAAACATCCAAAAAAATATGTTATACAATAATTGTTAACCATTTTCTAAACAGTTCTAATAGATGTGAATACTATTGCAACGCCATTGTCGAAATAATTCGTTCTGTCACATTAATATATTGAGAGTTTAAGAAAGTTATATAGTCCAAGGTCCCTTACGAAGTGTCCACAGATCGTGTTAAAACGTCAATTCTATTCGATAATAGTTATTTTATGAGTGTTTTTTATGGTCTATTAGTGAGAGAACAAAAACGTGACTTACTTGAACATATGTCGTATACTAAAATAAGTACTGGTAATGATTACAGGCTGAGTGTTTCAATAAAGTATTTACTTAACAATAATTTAAGTTAAAAAAAATAGGCTCCCGCTGTATCTCGCATACAGGATAGGAAGAGGGAATCTAGTGTTAAGACACTCCGTTCCCTATTTTCCACCTAATTTTTCGAGTTATGTTCAGTAACGGAACTTAATACCAGGCTTTTGCCTTTGTGCCAGAGCGAAGAAATAAAAAGATTATTAATTATAATAATTCATTCTCTCGAGTGGGGTAGAAGGTCGAACCCACGACCAGTCGCGCTTACAGTCGCGCTTACACACTTATGGCCCTGCACCACGAATGGCTTATATAAATTTTATGGACCCTAGAACTCGAAATCTGAGCCAAGCTATCAGAAACAGCTTTATATAATAATAGTTTCTATTGTCTACATTAAGAAAAAATTGATAACACATTTTGTTTTGTACTTTTATTGAGTACTCGAAATCGAAAATTTACATATCGCCAATACCTATTAACCTAAATGATTAACGCAGAAGCTAAAACAATTAAACCATCACAACGACTATTATCAATTAACTTGTCTTCAAATGTATGAGGCCAATCAGGCCAGAAGGTTGTAACGGCGTTAGGTTCCGCCACCCAGTAATTAAAACGTATAAATTTGGTGAAGAAAAGTATAATACTTTATCTAAATGTTACACTTTTTTTTTACATTTTATAGCTTCCCTTATCTTAAGGCCAGTCATGGCGCACAGTGCGCTGCGTCTGACTGTGGGTTCGATTCCCTTTCGAGGAAATTAAATATTTGTTTAAGTTTATATTTTATTCGCTCTGGTGTCGAGGCAAAGCGCGGCTTTGAGTTCCGCCACTCAACGCGATGGCTTCAGAATTTAGCTGAAAATGAGGATTGGATTTTCTCAATAGGTACTAACCTCTGCCTACCCTGCTGTGTACGAGATACCGCTTAAGCTTACCTGAAACAGTCTGCCAATTTTTATTTGCTACATTTACAGGATTTAATAGCTGAAATTGCTGATATTTTTTAGCATCACGATTTTTTCCACCTTTTCAGGTGAATCAGACAGAGGGAAATTTAAAAAAAATCTAACGCTAGTGTAAAACTAAAACTGAACAGAATGAAATACTTATTGCCTTATATTTTTTCACGTGATACTTGAACTAATAACAAAAGCATTCAGCCAGGATGCTATAAAATAAAGAAAACTTAGCTAATCTATATGACTTACACTTACATGATAATGACAATAAATTTGTTCTATCGAATCTATTAACAATGAAATTGTGTGAATAATTTTGCAACAGTCCTTCGTGAGCAACCTTCGCTGCTTCAGTACTGTATCTGCTATAGGCTGTCGTGGGCTGCTATTCTGTGACACTTCTAAATATTGGTCATACGATATTTATAGAGTTCAACGGTTTTATGAAATTTGGATTTAGTGAATTGTTAAATATGTCTTGGAATTAGTGAGTGATCTTTGGTTATTGCAGAGGAAAAATTATGAAAATTGACATGAGTTGGTAAGATTGTTTTTTTAAAGTATTTTTATAATAGTTACCTAGAAGTAGAACCTTTGCTTCGTAATTTTTTTTAAGTCATTTTTCAATTATATTGTAAAAGAAATGTTTTTTTAATAATATTGAAAAAAATATGTTTAATAAAGTGTAAAATGGAATAAACCAGTCTTACTTAACTAATAATTGAAAAAAATAATAATAATTAAAATATATTTATTATTTTTAATTACGTTATAAATGTGAAGAGGATGTAACGAAACAATCAACTTGTTTAATCGATTTACACAATGAACTCAATATTTTATGTAATTTCATTAATAAAATATTGTAGATTTCAAAACATTTTTTATATTGTAGGAGTAGAAAATAAAAAAAACAAACGCAAGCCTGTAGGGTAGGTTGTAGGTTCTAGATTTAGCCTTTTCACGTTGTAAACGGAGAAAACCTGCTTTTGACACACTCATTTAAACGAATCCAAACCGAGGAAAATGATATTTTTTCAGCTTCATTCTGTACTGCATGAAGTCTGACTGCTGTGAAGATACATCGTTCCCCATTCAGATACTTCCGTTCCTTATTTTCACCTGAATCATTGACATTGCATATTGACTGGCGGGTCTCAACATCGCGTTTTGCCTGATTACCAGAGCGAAGACATAAAAATAAAATAAAAAAATAATTTCGCTTACAATCACATGTTTGTACCCCTGCGCCGCCATAGTCTCAAGGAAAGCAAAACAATATATTTATTTCTTAAATATAAATTTTTCAAACTAAGAATCCCATCTTCAACCATCTCGTGTATTGTCCAACCTTATGTTAACAAATTTATTTACGGTATATGAACGTAACGTACTCAGAATATTTAGAAAAAAATATCTGACAAATTCAGAAATAATCATAAATAAATAAGAGATATAAATTTGTCATAATTTTGACCTCGTACGAAGCATTCATAATTTTGTAAGTGACATTGCACTAAAAAAAAATCAATTCTCATTTTCATATTATTATCATAGAGGAGATAATAGTCAATGTTACGCTTGCGCCTATAGTAATTTGGCAAGTGTGGCAACGTCTACACGCGACAGTAAGCACATTGATAGATTTTAGTAAGTTAAGAAAAAATATATAGGTAATTGTATTTACATGGTTTGGCTCTATTAATAGATAGAGCAATTAAATATCATCATCGTCATCAATTAAAATTATTAATTGCCATGTCTATTATCTTTTAGAAGAATAACACTTAAACTTGTTTTATTTTATAAAAGAAGATTACAAAAAACTACGTACTAGAAAAAGACAGAGAACGTAGTGTCAATCAAAATTTTTTAAACGCGACAGATTTTGAGTCCGATCCCACTCGATGAAATATTTAATATTTTAGTTTCTTCGGTCTTTTGTTAAGGCAAAGCATGAGGTTACGACACGCAATGCTTCGAGAATTCGACTTAACTCGGTTCCCTCTGCCTACCCTGTTGTCCGCGGGATACAGCGTGAAGCCGAAAAAAATAAAATAAGTCTACAATTTCAGTAACAAGCCATATATAAAATATTTTTTTTATTTCAGCTGGATATGGCTGACTTTATGCCTGCTGTGCACGTGTGTATGTGGATCGAGACGACCCAACATTCTATACATAATGGTTGATGATATGGTAAATATAAAATAAGATTTTTTTAAAGGGCCCACGTGGCGCAGAGGCTCTACGGTGTGACTGTAACACGATGGTTATAAGTCCGATTCCCACTCAGGGAAATTAATTAGTATTTATTAATTAATATTTTCATTTCTTCGCTCTGGCACCGACATAGAAGCGGGGCGTTGAGTTCCACGCAATGCCTCGAAAAAATCGACAGAAAGTGACGAGCTCAGCTTAACACTAGGTTCCTTCTGGCTACCCTGCCATGTTCGGAATACAGCGTGAAACTGATTTTTTAAGTACTTTTAAAGAGAAAGATATGAAATAATTAAGTTTTCCGTTTCACGCAAATAATAGCTACACCATCCCGAGCGGGATGAAACCCACTACTGTCGATTATGCGCCACGGTTATGTCAACTCATATCTTTTAATAATGTCCAAAATAGATTTGAAGATTAATATATTTCCCCTCTTGGTTTACGGAGAAAATAAAAAAAACTGAGGAGGTACCTATATACAAGTCAGCTTTATGAAAAAATTGCGTGATCGTTTTTTTTTATTGTTATCTTGATTTAGTAAGTTCTAAACTTGACCTCGGTTACTGGCCTTCACTTATATAAATGTTTATATAGAGCAATGAATTCTTATAATAAATACACTTGAACAACTGGTTTACGAAAGTGGTATCATTGATCTTATGACACTTAGTGTCATAATTATGGTATTAGATACCAATATTATAATTGAAAAAGTGTACCTATAATAAGATTCCGGCGTTGAGTTCCGCAACTCAACACGCAATGCCTTGAGCAATAGGTTCCTAGGTTCTCTCTCTCTACTCTGGTATGTGCGAGATAAGATAAGAAATTTTTCAATTTTTAATCTTTTTATATAAAATTTGATAACACATTATTTCTTTATTTTGAAAACCACTAAGCCAGTAATACAGTTGAACTTATGGCTTAGTTGTCAGAGCGGTTGAACGGTTTCCAAGAGGCGCGGGGTCAAATCCCGATACGTTAAAATTCTTATACATTTTCTGAATATGTATTTTTCTTTCCTAAGTGTGGAATAACACTTTCAAAATGTAAAAAACATATTATTTTCCGAAGAAACTAACGATCTTGTGCAACGAGTCCTTTTGCTTATTTTGTTTACAATTTAATTAAGACTCTCACCTCAGGCTTGTTGTGAAATTAGATATAATTTACTCGTTCAGTAGGCACTGACTACCTGTAGCAAAACTCTTAGTGAAATTAATAATTTTATTTGATTATTTTTTGTTGGTCGGCTTTACAGAGAGTTGCAATAGATAGTTATAGCGAACTAATATTACTTCCGATTATTACTTAAGCGCGACAAAAAAGTAATTTAAAGTGTCTAGCGTATTAATATACGCTATAATTTAATAATTATAGATTTTTTTAGCTTAACACTCTATCTTTCTCGCATATAGCACTGTAGGCAGAGGGAACCTAGTGTTAAGATAGTCTGATCCTCTTTTTCAAGTCAGTTAGTGTTGAGTGGTAGAGTTCAACGCTGCGCTTGAAATATGCTTTTTTTGCTTTGCTTTGTGAAAATAAACAAGAGTGACGCTTATCTTCCAGAGAGTTGAATTTTGAAGTGTTATGATCATTTTGTATTAATCTCTTTTTTTAACTTCACGTTGTACGACTATACTGTATAGCAGCGTTCAGACACTTCTTTAATTTTCACCCCATTTTCAAGATATTGCACTAATCTTAACGCTACGGTTGGTAACATGATAAATGTTTTCAGAGCTAGGTTTATATCAAAAACAATTAATTTTCCATTTAATTCTTAATTATTATTGATTCAAATTGCAAGAATGGGTTCAAAGTGTAATTTATTAATAAATGCCTCAGTAACACCGTTATTACCGTACTATTGAGATTGTTTAAATACAATTTTGTTTCCAGGGATGGAATGATGTGTCATACCATGGCTCGGATCAGATTTTGACGCCTAATCTTGACACACTCGCTTCTCAAAGTGTTGTTCTACAGCACTATTATAGCGAGGCGATATGTACTCCAGCCCGCACTGCGTTGCTTACTGGGAAATATCCTATGAGATTAGGTAAGTAAATTTCAGCGAAAAATGGAGAACGGAGTTTCTTAACACTAGGCTGCCTCAGTCTTACCTGCTCATTGCGGTAAAAAAAAGAAAAAATATAAATACAATACAAGTATAATTTGCACAAATTGAAAAAAAATTAAAGGCTTAAAGGCTCCTTATATATAAATAGGTGAAAATAATATTATATAATATTTATTATAATAGGTATATGAATAAAAGTATCGATTTTGGCATTTATGACATAAAGATATGATTAGAGTTTTATAACAGTGGAAATTGTACGCATTGAACACTTAAGTCATTTATCTACATATTTTTATCTTTATTTATAGGAATTTAAATTTTAAATTTATTGTTAAAATTTTACCATATATTTTTATAACTGAATAAATATTCAGTCAGAGTTGGCGAGGGGGAACATGGGGGGAGGGGGAGTATGGATGTATAGTATGGATGTATAGTATGGATGTATAGTAGTTGTAAACGCGACAGGTTGTGAGTTCGATTCCCACTCGAGGAAACGAAATTTTTAATATTTTTATTTCTTCGCGCTAGGGTCGAGACAAAGCGCGGCGTTAATTTCCGCCAGTAAACCTCAGGACCTCCAGAAATCGGCGGAAGATGGTAAACGGAATGTCTTAACACTAGGTTCCCTCTGCCTACCCTGCTGGGATACAGCGTCTAGCTATTATAAATATTTGTAGTAACTAAATAATATAATTATGTATAGATTTCTATAGCCTTTCTGATTTCGACACTAGTTGTTCCACGCTTCACGCATTACACGAGATGCAATTTAGATCGTTCTCGGATTTGTAACGGCTTATGTTGAAACGTTCATTTGTTTTGACGAAGGGATTTTGAACTATTATTTTACATATTTAACATAATTACTAACTACTATTAACAGCATTGAGAACATGTTACTTACATATATGTATTGCCAAAATGTGATACTTCCATATATTACTATAAATTTTATGTTATTATTATAATATTTTCAAAATCAATATAATTCTCTAGTATCGAGTGAAGTAAGATGAGATTTTTTTTATTTCAGTACAGTCGTAAAATGCAGTTTTATACGTATCGAGATGATACTTATAATTTATGAGATTAGACTTAGAGATTATCTTTAATCAGAGGCCAGTCGTGGCGTAGCGGCGCAAAGTGTTACTGTAAGCCGACTGGTTGTCGATCCCCACTCAAGGAAATGGATTTTTTATTAAAATAAATATTTTCATTTCTTCTGGTGTCGAGGCAAAGAGCGGCGTTGAGTTCCGCCATTCGACACGCAATGCTTCCAGAATTCGGCGGAAAGTCGGGATCGGAGTGTCTTATCACTAGGTTTCCTCTGCCTACTCTGCTGTGTGCGCGATACAGCGTAAAGCCGATTTATTTTATTTGAATTTTAAATTTCTCTTTATGGGATTTGAACATTTTGTGTATTTTGTGTATTGGCAATAAATTCGATTTGCCTACGTTATATAAAAAATATTATAAACCAATTCTCTATTCAATTTCAAAAACCATAATCTGTCACCTAAGTTCGTTTTTAATTTTTAAAACTTCCACTTTAAAATATAGTAATATATTACATTACAGTTCTAAAGTATAATAATTATAGAACAAACGTGACTCAAAAAACAACATGTACTTTTTTATTTTGTTTAAAGCTGTTACAAATTCAATATTATCAGAAATATAATCTGTACACCATAAAATGTTATATAATTAATATCTTTATAGGAATATAAATTTCTGATAAAACTATGCATATCGTTACATCGATTGCAAGGAGGTGATAAGTCTTCGAGTAGTTTGTTGAGTGCCATGGGAATTTATTATTGCATAATATTTAAGAACAATGAAAAGGAACTATTGAGAGCTAGACAGCTCTTTTGTTTGCTTAGAACTGAACTTAATACTGAAATTTATGATATTATTTTCATATTTAATATTTATTTTTATAGAATCTTTTTTTTTTGTCAATAATATATAAAAGAATATTTTACAGAATATTTATAGAATAGTGGTGTCTGTTAAGTTGAAATATTTTATTATACACAAAATTTGTTAAGAAAGAAGAATTTATTTATATTTATATTTTATTTATTTATAAGCATTACTGTGGATTAATACGAAGAATAACGCGTTACGAAATCAATGTAATATCGATATGAATATGTATGTAATTTTTTCGTCTTTTTTTAGCGTTACACTATAACTCGCATATAGCAGTGAAGGCATATTAAAAAGAACGTAGTGTTAAGAAGACTCTATTATGCATTTTCCACCCAATTTTTGAGATTTTTAAATATATTTGAGTTGTTTACATATATTTCATGGATAAAAAATATATTATATTTACAGGTATGCACGGAATGCCCTTGTACAATTCTGAAGACCGCGGTATTCCGATAACAGAAAGACTCCTTCCAGCGTACCTAAAAGATCTAGGTTACTCCACACATTTAGTAGGCAAGTGGCATGTGGGGATGTCCAGGCATCAATATTTGCCTTTGTCTAGAGGATATGATAGTCATCTAGGCATGAGAGGTGGTTTCTTGGATTCTTATACTCATGATAAAGTGGAAGCGGTAAGTGATATATTTTTACACTATATTTCTCCATTAATGATAAAAATAATTAATGTTTGTGCATCACAATTGAGCAAAGTTTTCTGTAAAATTTAGTGTCACAAATGCCAAATGATAATTTCTAGTGTTGAGCAGAGAAAAATATTATGTGAGAACTACAAGAATGACTTAAATACAGACTCTGATATCTCAGGTAACTGACATAACTCAGTAGAGCCTAAACTCTACTTTTAAATGTTTAACCAAAGACGATGCTTCCTAGTTAAATCATAGTAAAAGAACTACTATATATAAGTACTAGTGCCATAATACTACTACCATTTTATTAAAATATACTCGTATAAGTACTAGTGGGCCCGGACGCGGCTACGCCCGCTTGAACNTTTTATTTTGCACTATAACGTTATTCCCATTTCTTTATTCTTAGTCCTTAATTTTACAAGGGTTGCCTGGAAGAGATTGCTTGAAGCAATAAGGCCGCCTTTGCATACTATTTTATAAAAAAATGTATTGTTTCTTTTTCTGTTATATGTTATATTTGTGTGCAATAAAGTTTTTTCTATTCTATTCTATTATATTTACAGGTATGCACGGAATGCCCTTATACAATTCCGAAGACCGCGGTATTCCGATAACAGAAAGACTCCTTCCAGCGTACCTAAAAGATCTGGGTTACTCCACACATTTAGTAGGCAAGTGGCATGTGGGGATGTCCAGGCATCAATACTTGCCTTTGTCTAGAGGATATGATAGTCATCTAGGCATGAGAGGTGGTTTTTTGGATTCTTATACTCATGATAAAGTGGAAGCGGTAAGTGATTTATTTTTACACTATATTTCTCCATTAATGATAAAAATAAATAATTTTTGTGCATCACAATTGAGCAAAATTTTCTGTAAAATTTAGTGTCACAAATGTCAAATAATAATTTCTAGTGTTGAGCAGAGAAAAATATTATGTGAGGACTACAACAATGAATTAAATACCGACTTTGATATCTCAGGTAACTGACATAACTCAGTATAGCCTAAACTCTACTTTTAAATGTTCAACCAAAGCCGATGCTTCCTAGTTAAATCATAGTAAAAGAACTACTAACAACACTGCCTACCCCCTCACGCGTCCATTTTATTAAAATATATAAGTACTAATGGGCCCAGACGCGGCTACGCCCGCTTGAACTATACGAATATTTATTAAATATATTTATGAAATTATTTTCAGTTTTCAATAAAGAGATGCGTTAAGCAAGCTCATTTTGGGTGATGTTATCTAACAACAAACTTTGCAAATCGTTGCTTAGCAACGGTCGCATAGAGACGATTGCTATTAACATGGCGGAATAAATTGCATGTCAAATTAATAAGTATTTGAATATATTGGTATATACCGAAAATATTACAAATATGAGAAAAAAATGTATCCTATGTTTATCCCGAGACCCTCAAGTTTCTCTATATGAGTATTTTATTACAATTAAATTAGCGGTTTCGCCCTGATTGCGTAAAAGACAGACAGACAGACAGGCAGACAGAGTTACTTTCGTACATACACATATCTCACATATGCTATATCACATTAGCTATAAAGAAATAATTTTTCGATCGGGGGAGTCGAAAAAAACAATTTCAAGATTTCGGTACCCTTTAGGTACCCGTACAAAGAACTATAGAACCTGTAACCTATGTAATTGTGTAGGGTGCGTATTATTTACAGTTATAAAAATTCCACTGTTACAGTAATTTAAAAAAACATTTGTCTTTTTGCGTCACCGTCCATGAACTTGACTTACATACATACATTGACACCAAATATTCTTTCTGTGTTAATTAATACAAGTAATTACATAATAAGTAATTTTTTGCACGATAAATTTTCCATTTATCACGCGATCGATGCACAGTTGGAATTGCGATTTTGTCGTATCTCAAAAGAATCTTCTTATTTGCCTCGAAATAAATATATTTTACTTATACTATATATATATTCTATATCAATTTTAGCAATTCACTAAAAATATTTAATATCGTCAAATATTTAAGGTATTTCAGTTTCGCTTTTAAATAACTTCGCACAAAGAAACATAGTTTGCAGTTGCTCGCACTCTCCTCGCTCGCATAGTTGACTACGAGAGCTTTGAGTGCATGGAATATTAAGATTTTCATATAAATTTTTAATTTTCGAGGCTATAGTGGCGCAGCAGCACAAAGGTATGTCTGTACTGCAACGGTCGCGTGTTCGATTCCCACTCGGAGGAATTAGTTATCATTTACTAATATACTGGTAACGCCTTGTTATCCCCTCAAAAAACAAAATCATTAATAGGTCTAAGTATACGTCTCTATAATAGTGTTCCGCACTATGATTTTTGCGACTGCAGAAATTTAAAATAACTGTAAAAATCATTGTTAATTAGGAAAACTTATGTAAAGCTATCCAATAATATTTTTAAGGATAAAATATTTATGATAATTTGAATTTCATGCAGGCTTTTTTTTTTTTAAATTTTAACAGCTACATCCACGGGTGCATAGTTGCCCGTGCCTTTTTTTATTAAATGAAAGTTATTTTAATTTGGCGTACTTAAATTTTGGGACAATTTAAACTGTACTTATATCTAGAGCTTATACTAGAGGGGTTGGATGAGACCCCTACCGACATTTTTTTTTTTTTTTTTAAATGTTATTAACATATATAACTTATTTAATATATATTATTATAGTACATTACATATAGTTAACTAAACTACTAACTAACTATTTCATGCAGGCTAGCTACCATTGTATTATTGTATTAAGCAATAAAATTGTAACCTGAATATTGAAAACCTCTTCTAAGTAGCCTTCAGAGCCGGTGGTAACTTTATGTTCATTCGACGGTTCTCATAGTGTTTCTAAATGTATATTTGATAAAGAATATTTTGAATTTGAATTTTCACCCGGCGTAGAGTTCCGCCGTGGAGTGGAGATCTACTGCGCTAAGAGTGGATACAGCGTGAAGCTGACTTAGATTATTTTAAAAGTAAAGTAGCATGAAGAAAAAAATGCTTTCTTGAATCTGAAATGCTTTCTGAATGAAAAAATGCTTGCTCATTTATTGTATTTGGATCAACAGTTACATCCAAAATATTGTTGATTTAATTTTTTTGGAGCTCTAAATACATGTCATTACACACCACATCGTCTCATTTTAAATGAAATGGCTATGGTTTCGATTCCCAATTCGAATTCGCTATAATACAGAATAAAGAAAAATAGCGTATCACTTAATATATTACTATTTTTATTGCAATATATAATTATTATAGGTAGTATGGCATTCTGTCGAAATGTAACTTTTCAATTTTTTTCTACGTAGAATCATAAGAAGCATAATTTATAATTATTATTCGTTGTTATATTGTTATACAAATGGCAGTGATAGTAGTCCAGCCAGTCCGAACCAATGGAAAAATGAATAATAAAATGGCAATTAAACCTTTTAAACGGTGGCAGCCTTCCGTAGTGTGTCAACACTAACGTCAAATTTACAGTCTAAAAGGTGTTTGTATAGGTCGTATTTAATAAAACTTTTGCACTCTATTTACTTACACTCAGAATATAAAATCAAAAGAGGCCAGTCCGTGGTGCGGGGGAACAAGTGTGTAACTTGAATTTATATTTTCGTTTAACTTAACAACACTTTCGCTCAACACGCAATCCCTTCAGAATTCGGCGGAAAATAGGGAAAGGAGTGCCTTAGCACTACGTTACCTCTGTTTACCTTGCATGAGCGGGATATCGTATAAAGTAAAGTAAAGTAAAGTAAAATAAAGTAAAATACTCTTTATTGCACACTAAATAATTAATTACAAATGTGTTTACAATGATACATAAAATAGCACAATAGGCGGCCTTATTGCTAAGCCAGCAATTTCATAATAAAAGTTTTTTCTTATTACCAATACTTTCTTACAGCTTAGAAGTTCTTAAGAATTGAGTAGGCAGATGAAAAAAAAACTTTAAAAATTTTAACATTATCATTTCCCCAAACGGGGATTGTACCCACATCTACCCTGTTTACAGTGAGATACTATCCTAATGCAACAAAAACCTATTTTTTATTATTATGAAATGTATGTTTTTAAATTTTAGTGGCCAAATGGTAGGCAGTTCTTCGGCTTAGACCTGTTCGATAACGACATCCCACAAGACGAAGAAGACCGATACATCATTGATGTACTAACTGAACGAGCTATAAATTGTAAGTTATTTCTTCTTTTAAAAATATGATTTAGAATTTTATTTACTTAATTTATGGATTATAAGCAACGAACAAAGAAATAATCTATTATAAAAACTGCCTCAAATGAAAGCGAAACACATAGTAATCTGATATTTAAGATTTTCATTGAATTGTTACGAAAGACGCTGCTCTTGGTATTTCACAATCAACAAGATCGATGCCTGGGCATTAATGAACGTACACTATCGCTGTCTAGTTTTATAGTTATAAAAGGAGAACTAAAATTTACATAAATATCTAATATTTAGTCTAAAGTGTCCGAAGTGTCGTGACGGAACGGATACAGCGTTAAGCTACGAAAAATCTTTCTATAGCAACTAGACGTAACTTTATCTAAAGCATCATTATTCGTGTATTTGTATAGGTATTGTTCATAGATTGGTACTCAACTCCTGTATAGCTCGGTATTACGCTAGCACACCTAATTTGCGTGCGGTGGACTGGCCTTTGTTTGGCGTCGCTGAGTAATAAGCTGGCGATTGTTCCTTGTTTTTAGTTTGTAAACAGTTTACTAAGAAGTAAATATTTGGATATAAGTAATTTTATTTTGGTCTCACGGTATTTTTTATGTTCTATCTATCTACTACTGAAATGATTAAGAATTAGAGGGTGTGATTGTAACGCGAGGGTCGTGGGTTCAATCCCCATTTGGTATAATGTATTATTATTTATTTATAAAAAATATCATTTGTTCGCTGAGACGCGGTCGCAGCCTAATTTTTTTTTTTTGGGGGGTGGGGTCCCCTAATATAATATGTCGAGTAAATTGTTAGTTAATAGTTATTTANGTGTATTTGTATAGGTATTGTTCATAGATTGGTACTCAACTCCTGTATAGCTCGGTATTACGCTAGCACACCTAATTTGCGTGCGGTGGACTGGCCTTTGTTTGGCGTCGCTGAGTAATAAGCTGGCGATTGTTCCTTGTTTTTAGTTTGTAAACAGTTTACTAAGAAGTAAATATTTGGATATAAGTAATTTTATTTTGGTCTCACGGTATTTTTTATGTTCTATCTATCTACTACTGAAATGATTAAGAATTAGGTATTAAGATGAGGCCGTGTGGCGCAGGGGAACAAGGGTGTGATTATAACGCGAGGGTTGTGGGTTCAATCCCCATTTTGTATAATGTATTATTATTTATTTATAGATAATATCATTTGTTCGCTCAGGCGCGGTCGCAGCCTAAAATTTTGGGGGGTGGGTCACTAATATAATATGTCGAGTAAATTGTTATTTAATAGTTATTTAAAAAAAAAGTTTTTTTTTTAATTAACATGGACGATTGGGTCCCCTGGTCCCCCCCCAGGACCGCACCTGTGTTCGCTCTGGTACCAAGGCAAAAGCACGGCGTATGATCTGACTGTAATACAAGCTTTAGAGCCAGACGAAATGCAGCGTTGAGTTTCGCCACTCAACTCACATAGTCTCGAACTCATGCCTGGACAATCATTAGGTTATCTACATACTGTAGATTAGTAATTTTAATAAATAATTTTGTTACTTTAAACCAAGATATTGAATTAAATAAAGCTGAAATTTATTTTTAACTAAAAAGTAATTCATTTAGTTTAAGCGAATGTTCTAATTTAAGTTACGTAAGTGACGTGTTCCACTTTTGTATAAAACCACCTCGCCGCGGTGTTAGAGTGGCTTGCATTTCAATTTAGTTTGTAACCACGATGTACACCAAGTTTTATACGTTCCCTATTTTTATTTTTTTAGTTTTACGCTGTATCTCTCAAGGTAGGCTGAGGGAACCTAATGAGTTTCCGACGAATTTTCCCGTCATTACATGTTGAATGGTGGAACTCAACGCCGTTTTGCCTAGTTATCAGAGGGATGAAAATATTAAATAATTCATAGCTAAAATTGCTCTATTCCATAATATATGCAAAGAAAATATATTTGTTACTTCTTTTTTTACTATAGGAGGCACATTATTACATATTTATTATATTATTACTTTTACCAGACATAACCCTTCCTTTGCAGTCGAGTAATTATTTATTCAATAAACATAATTATGAAGAAATTAAATATTAAAATATTTAATAAACGCTAAATAAAGCGTTTATTTGTTAAATATAGCATGTTTAAAGTAAAATTGTGTAATTCTAACCACATTAACATGACCGCAAATTTTGGGGCATGTTGTTAACACAACTACCAACGTTCCTGCCGCAAACGACACACGTATTAAAGTAAATACGGCTAGTAATTAACATTCATAATATTAATATTAAGCTTTTTTATATTTAATTGTAAGCGTGACAGGTTATGGGTTCGATTTTCACTCGAAAAAATTAAATATCTTATATTTTCATTTCCTGGCTCTGGTATCTAGGTAAAGTGCGACGTAGAATTCCGCTCAACTCGCAGTACTCTAAATACCTTCGGCGGAATACATATATATTGAGTAGCGGAACTCGACGCCGTTCCGCCTATGTGTATAATTTTCTTATATCTACTACATGAAGGAAGGAATACGAACTGAATACCTAATATATTTAATTTTGAGCTTAAGTTTGCCCGTCTAATTAAAAGACTGTAGACTGTAGAGATCTATTCACCTGTTGCATTATTTGTTTATTTTTTGTTGATTTGTGGTAATCATTTACGTAAGAGAAACTTGACCTAGAGAGTATTTATATTCTCATCTCAGTAAATGCTTAATTTCTTATTATATTATATTTTGTAGTAACATTATTTTTAGTACACACTGTATCCTGGAACATAGCAGAATACGGAGAGAGAACCTGGGAGCCTGGTATTACGACACTCTATTCTCATTGATATGCATTGCGGATGTGGGTTCGATGATTCCTACTAGAGCAAATGAAATATACACGCCACTTAACACGCTCTGCCTCAAAAATTCGACAGAAAGTACAGAAAGGAGAGTCTGAATACTAGGTTCCCTCTGCTTACTCTCCTATATCCGGGATACATCGTGAAGCTAAAAATATAAAACATATAATTCTAATTTAAAAACTTTTTGTTATAGTAATACACCGTCACAACGACTCAAATCCATTCTTCCTGCATCTGGCCCACACGGCGCCGCACGCCGGGAATGAAGGCGGGCTATTACAACCGCCGCTCAATACAACTGTCAAGCACCGACATATAGCCCACTCGGATAGACGGCTGTACGCAGGTATAATATACGCTTTATATATATATATACATATATTTGTAGAACTATCTAAGAACTACTATAGTTGTAGAAAATATTAATAATTATATATATATATATATATATATATATATATATATATATATATATATATAATTATTAATATTTTTCCTACGTAAACATAAAAAAATAACAACTGATAGGTAGTTAGAAAAAAATATCATTCTCTGCATATGTCTATATATCCTATTCTATATATCTGCGGAGTTTGTAATACTCTCTCATAATTTACTCTCTTCGCTCTCTTCTTTTTTCTCTGTGACCCGCGGCCACGCGTCACAAAAAAGAAGAGTGTATAGTGGACAGCATAAACATGGGAACCTAGTGTTTCCATTAGTGGTTTCCATTCATCTGAGTGGGGGTCGAACCCAGAACCCCTTTATTCCTTTATCATATGTTAATTTTGCGTAATCCTTCCGACTATTATGCACATATTTTACATTTATTTTCTCTTTAATAAATCAAGGCGATATAGATGATATAACTATTTACAATGCTACGTTCGTTTTTAACGAACCTTTGCAATTTAAATCTCGAAATGCATTGTTAAAATGATAAAACACAAATTGAACAAAATGTATTGTATCCGATTTGCCCAATTTTGTCGAAATTTTTTATGCAGTAACCATTGCATGAATTATTATTCAAATTTTCAATAGACTCCCTCATGCATAAATTTAATTTCTTTTTCCATTTCTATTCTTAATTATTTCATCTTTAAATCATTATTATATTAGAATCGCAACAGTCTCATTATATAACATTATGTTGCCTTACAGAGATCATTTCCTATTTGGACGATAGCATTGGTAAAGTTATAAGAGCTCTCGCAGACAAAGGCATCTTACAAAACACTTTAATAGTTTTCGTATCAGATAATGGAGCACCTACAGTAGGCCAGTTTAACAACTGGGGGGTAAATCTGCCGTTTAGAGGAAAAAAACAAACCCCATGGGAGGGGGCAGTTAGAGTGCCCGCTTTTATATGGCATCCGACCCTGAAACCAAAAGTTTGGTCAGGACTTATGCATATCACTGATTGGATGCCAACTCTGTTGGGCGCAGTCGGTGGCGAAATTAAAACTGAAATAGATGGAGTTAATCAATGGGATTCGATATCTCTAAATCGAGAATCTCAAAGAAAGGAAGTTCTAATAGCTATCGAGGATAGTTCTACAAATATGTATGGCGCCTATCGATCAGGAGACTACAAAATTATTATAGGCAATGTGTCAGGCCTGAGTAATGGCTATTACGGAGCAGAATTTATGAGGAATAAAGGACCACTTCCCGATTACTTTCCAGCTCTTCGTAATAGTATAGTTGCTAAAGTTTTTGAAAGATATGGTTTCACCTTAGATTATGATCAAGTACTATCTATGAGAAAAGCCACTGTAATCAAACAATTGGACCGCGTAAGAGATTTAAATCGTTGTGAACCAACTCTAAGTAAGTAATATAACATACAGTTCGTTTTCATACAACTCATCGTAAAGTTAAATAATAATTTAAAATGAATATTATCACTGGGCGTATAGGTACAAAGTGTGATTGTAAAATTGACTGATTGTGGGTTCGATCCCCAGTCGCAATGCCTTCAAAATTCGCCGGAAATTGAGGAAGGGAGTGTCTTAACACTAGGTTCTTTCTGCTTATCTTGCTGGATGCGGAATATAGCGGGAAGCTAAAAAAAGAATATTAATATTTGTGCAACCTTATTACTTAAAAAGTTATATAAAACAATCATTATTTCTTAAACATTTATTCTCAATTAAATTTTAATATACATTCCTTACTCTTTATTATTAACAACTATGAGTAATTAATATAATTCAACATTTTTTCATCAGGTCGTGGCTGCTTGTACAATGTAAGGCAAGATCCTTCTGAAAGTCACGACCTTTGGAGTCGTGGTCCTAAAGTAGCTGCCCTATTAATAAGCAGATTACAAGCATTATGGGCAATGCAATTAAGAAGAGGACCTACACCCTTAGATGCCAGAGCCGATCCAGCCAACTTTGAATATAGATGGGTACCTTGGCTCAATGATACAGACCCTGTAGTTAATAGCACTAGTAATGATAATCCATCATTAAATGATATTAATTTTGAAGCTGTAGAATTAAATCGACTAAGAAATTCGTCTTCGTCTAACATCCCCACGGACGGTTCAGTCAGAAACTGTGACAGCACATACGGGTTCAGAAATTTATTTTGTATATTAAGAAGTGTTTTCTAGTTGCATTTTGTTATTAAGTTGTGAATAGTTGTTTAATAGAAATAAATTATTGTTGATATATTAAAAATGTTTTTTTATATAATTTTCCTGGTATTATTAAATAGGGCAAAAATATTGTATTTATGAGGCCAGTCGTGGCGCATAGCACAAATGTGTGACTGAGGGCGCGACTAGCTGTGGGTTCGATCCCCACTCAAGAAAATCAAATATTTATTTGATTTTTCTCTTCGTAACTCTAGGCGTGCAAAAGCGAGGGTTTAGGTCCCGCCACGCAAAACGCAGTCTCCAGAATTCGGCGGGAAACACTAGGTTCCCTCTGCTTACACTGCTGTCGGCTGATAAAGCATGAAGTTGATATTGTATAATATATACTGGACAGTGGTATTAAGTAGGAAATTGTGTGTATAACAGAAGAGGCAAGTCTAGTGTTAAAAGATTCCGTTTTCCGCTTCCTGCCCGATTTTAAGATATTGTTAATGCTGCTTAATGGTGGTCAACTAGCCGCCGCACTTGTCAATGATTAATTCTCATTGTCACTACCACTCGTTTATAAGCCCTCAATTTTTAAAATATTGTTTTTTTTTCACGCAAACATATTTTTTATTATTTTTTTTTTCTTTGTGTTTGTTAGTGTCACGCTGTATCCCACACACAGCAGGGTAAGCAGAGGGAAGCAAGTGTTAAGACACTTCGTTTCTCATTATTCAAATAAAGAAAAAAAATATTATATATAGATTAGTACTGCTACACGTGCGCATGCATATGTATTTATGTATTTATAACAAGCTCACCTTATCACTCCGTAATCGGTAACACTATCTTGATTTACTCTATATTTTTTAAGTACCGGTTAAACAAGTTAATCGGTCGTTCACTATATATATATATATTTAATACTATAAAATTTGGTTATAAGATTTATGTAATTTGCAAATACTCAAGGTATATTTTTTTACCTTCAAAAAAACTCTATATATATTGTTTTTGACATGGGAATCAAATGAAATTACAATCTGTACTCTATTTTCCTTTTAAATGAATAAATTTGTCTTGATTAACTTAAAGCAATAAAAATATCTTATACAAAAATATGAAACAGGGAATTGAACCCACAATCATTGTCAGACAATCACACCATACTAATAAAGACAGTTTCGACAATACATTTCAACCAAAGTTTAATTAATATAAAGCTACTACTATTAATATAATAAAACTAAATTTAAAAAGAGAAAATGAAAAAAAAAATATATTTATACTGTACTTATCATATGAACACTTGTTGCAATCTACCGGCCAGTGGGAGCATGTTCTCGGGTCACGTGTAGTGTAGAGCTGTCAATATGCTCCTATCGTTTTATTTATATACACACGTTTACATGTTACGTACGTTTATTGATTTTCCTGTGCGATTTGGCGAAGAAAAATATATAGAAAAATCGTAAGTTTATATATTTTATTCTTATTTATTCTTTTGAAAAAAATATCGATATAGATTTTATTGTTTTTGTTCAATTTTTTTATATACAAAAAATCATAATATGTTGTATAGCAAACTTTCTCAAAAGTTATATAAAAAATGTCCACATACTGTGTAATTGCGCAATATAACGATGTAACGGAACTCGCTGGGTAACTTATCAAGTCTACATATATTAGTACCTACATAGGTCTGTTTGTATATAAACAATAGATATATTTTTTTTTTTTACAGATAATGATATTAAATTTAAAATGCTTGGGCTTTTTCATATTATTACTTATATTAAAAAGTGGTAATGGAACGTCTAAGCATCCTAATGTTGTATTCATTATTGCTGATGATATGGTAAGTTTAAACAGTTAAGCTAAAATTAAAACAATTATAAATTAATATAATATTGGTATGTATATCAGAAGTTAGAATATTGATGGCTTTGTACTCGCGGTTATTGTCCTGATATTTTTATTTTTAATCTTCCCACTTTTTAAAATAATAGTTCATTTTGGGTTCGTCCATTTTCTCTCTTTTTAGCTTGTCTCTAATTGCAAATAATGGAACAAAAAAATAATGTCAAAAATGAATCACTATAAAAAATAAATGGCCGAAATCGAATCCGTAAATTTTCAACGTATACGCTTATAATCAAACTAAAAAAATCTATGACTAATAATATATTCCGAAATTGTAATATGAAAGAAATCAATTTTACGCGTATTTTAATATGCAGTGGGTAAGTGTAATTCAATATAGAGCATAAATCATGAAGTCATTAAAAGTGATGTACTCGGGATAATTATGCAAAACTTTGTAATAAAATTGAAATTTATTGTCTGTGTTAATATATTTTTTAATAATTTCGCTTCACTAGTAACTTCACTTCTATTGCGAGCTGAGCACTAATGAAACTTCCTGAATAACTGTCAGTAAATGTCATATATTACTTTATATACATATTACTCGATGTTTTATATGCATTGTTTAACAACAGTGTTAGGCAAATAAGAAATATTTATTATAAACAGAAATATATATTTTATTAGGTTAAAATAGCTTATGAAAAGACCTAAATAATATTAAGAAACGGTCTCTTTATATTTTTCTTTTTTATGAGTGAAGCTTTTAATACAGTGATTGGATATAAAAAATATAAAATAAGTATTTAATTTCTATGAAAATAAATCATAATAGTGTTTGACCATAACCGAATGAATATAAAATAGAAAAAAATCGCTCTAATGAGTGAATTATTGAACCTACGACTAATACAACACGACTAAACAATATAACAAATACATATTTGACTCTATAGTAATGTGTCAATAATATTATAAGTGCCAAAACGGAGAGAATAGTGTCATAACTCTCTCTCTGCCTACCCTGCTACATGCGGGATAGCGTGAAGCTAAAAAAATAGCGAATAAATACTGATTCACATTTATTCGCAGAATATAAAAAAATAACGTGACAAGATTAGAGTTACGTTAAATGTGCAATGACAGACAATTCGCTCCGAATTTTTTGCTTCCAGTTTGATTATAAAAACTGATTAATCGTTAAGGCTTTTCCGGTTTCGCTTATTAGGCTGCCAAAAATAAATAGATGAAAATACTAAAAATTAATCGAGATATAATAGAGAAATATAGATAACAAAAAATATATAGATAGGCTTTATAGGTAGTTACCGGTTCAAATTCTTTTTTTTTTCATTAGCTCTTCAAGTCAAAGAGAAAGTGCAGATTATGAATAGACTCTACGTGAGCAATTTAAAGATTATTATTTAAGTATCATTCAGTACATGATTTATATTATTGCTCTCATTATTATAATACAATAATAATTAATATAAATACAAATGTTATAGTTATTTAACATCCGCTTATCTTATAAGTTTGCAAATGAGGTAATTATAATTTATATGAACTGTTAAATTATCATAGGTACTTTCTGTTAAATATTATAATTACTGGTTTTCTTAAGATTCTATGTATAAAGAAATTAGACAGACAAACAAATATTTGAAAATTGCTTTTGTTTCGCGATCTCTGAATTTTATTTATATCTATATATAATAATGTCAAAAACATTACGTTTCGTGGGCGCAGAAAAACAAATGTAAAATGCACCAGGAAGATGTCAAACTCTTCAATATATTTATATTATGAAAAATATATACTTACATATAAATATATGCATTAAATGATGACATTGATATTGCAGGGCTGGGACGACGTGAGTTTCCACGGATCAGATCAAATTCTGACTCCGAATATAGACCTGCTGGCGTACACAGGGGTGGCGCTCGAACGATATTACAGTCATTGTATATGCACGCCTTCCCGTTCCGCTCTGCTCACAGGGAAATTTGCACACGTGACTGGTATACTATTGTTTTATCCTTTTTTTTTTCACGCAATGCCTCCAGAAATCGGCGGAAAACGGAGAACAGAGTGTCTTAACAATAGGTTCTCTCTGCCTGCCATGCTGTGGGCGGGATACAGCGTGACGATAAAAAAACTATTGAAATATAAGATCTTTATCTTCTTCTATATATTTATTCGCAACTAACTATTCAAACATAACTCAATTATAAGTAACTTTGCTCTCCACTTTCGAATATTGCTTGAAATGGGATTCCAAAGTTGTATAACTAATCTAGAAAAGCACTTGTATATAACAAAAGGATAGCTTTTCCGGTTAGTGATATTAGAATTTGAACCATTGCGGTAGTATGACTTCATATTTTGCTGTTTTAAAGAATAGGTATTTTATGAAAAAGATGATTTTCAAAATAATTCTAATACAGTAATATTTTAAATTTACCCTCCTATTTTGTGAGCAAATATTTAGTTTGTATTAATTGAAACTCATTTTAGATTTTTTTAAAGTAAAACTATTGATATTCTAATAATTAACGTATTATGAGTATTTTTTCAGATATCAAAGGTAGTTAATGAAAACAAACACATAATGGCCCAATAATAATGAAGCGTAGGTTAGGTTTCAAGAAGGCCTTTTTGTTTTCAAATTGAATAAAAAAAATAGACTCATCCCATACGTTTCAATTCTTAGCGTCTAGTAAACAAAAGATTCCAAGGTGGATAATATAAACTTTATAAAGTTACCTTCCCCTATTATTGATATTGGCAATATATACAACATCATTACTAGTTTTTAAACATTGAAGTTAAAATACAAAATAAATTTATATTTGAAAATAAGCTACCTGTAGGTATAAATTATCTAAAATGTTTTTCAATAAATCAAATCAGCCTTTTCTTGTCTACTGCTGGACATAGGCCTCTCCCAGGGTGCTCCAAAGCTCCCGATCCTCCGCCTTCCGCGTCCAGTCGAAGCCAGCAACCTTCTTCAGGTCGTCGGTCCATCGAACTGGAAGTCCTACGCTACGCTTGCCGATCCGCGGTTTCCACTCAAGGACTTTATTAGTTATTAATCTAAAAAGGTTTCGGGAACCTTAAATTTAAGAAGATGACATATATCTACATCTCACAGGGTAGGTCGGCAGTATAAAATCTCGCATATTGTATTCTCGGAAAAAAATGTCATATAAATGTCATATAATTATACTACAATTTCTGGGATTTTGTTTAGTAGTTCATATATTTACAGGCATGCAAGGGTATCCTTTAACAAACGGTGAGGACAGAGGCTTACCGGTAACAGAGAAAATTCTTCCCCAGTACTTCAAAGAGGCGGGCTATGCGACACATTTGGTTGGCAAGTGGCATGTTGGTCAATCACGCACCGAATTTTTGCCGACGTCCAGAGGTTTTGATTCCCATTTCGGTCACAGAGGAGGGTACATAGATTATTATGAATATACGCTTTTGGAAACGGTTAGTTTAGACGCTATTTTTGTAAATTTTGAGTCTCGATTTTGCATTCGATTTCGATTTCATCTTATGTCAATAATTAAAAGAAGGACTAAAATTCAAATTTCTTTGATAACCACTTAAAAATGATAATTATATAGTTTAAAGTTAATTACATAAAATTTAATTAATATTTTGCTTATTAATAATAAATTTCTGTATATGTGTATTTTATATTAATTTGCTTACATTTTTTCAGTAAATTCATATTTTTATATTTTTCATTATAGTGGAGCATTGGAGACGTATCAGGCCTAGATTTATTTCGAAATGAAACTGCAGTTTGGGATTTGGAGGGATATATTACCGATATTTATAACGAAGAAGCCAAATCCAGTAAGAGTTTAAGTTGTTCTTTATATCAACAAATTGCTATTTTTATTACAGTGTATTCTTTAAATATCTCCTCTTTTTTACATTTAGTTAGTTATTTAGTTTTTGTTTAAATTCTGTTGTTTTATATATAAAGTTTAAAAAAAATCTGCTTAACCTAGTGTTAACACACTCCGTTACCCAATTTCCGCTGAATTCTTGAGCCATTGCGTGTTGAATGGCGGAATTCGGTGCCGCATTTTGCTTCGACACCAGAGCGAAGACATGAACGAAGAAATATATTTAAATAAATATTTCATCTCCTTGAGTGGATATGGAACCCACATCCAGTCACAGTTGCCACGACTGCTCTCAAGCTTAAAGTAGGTTAAGCATAATTAATACCAACAACTAATTACGATATAGTAAAATAACATTAATGAGATAAAATAATCTCTATCATTTGTAGAATAAATTTTGATATTATAATTATGATACAGCAAATACAATCAGTTATTAATAACAGTGAACTATTAGATAACCGTGCGATATTATCAATATTAATGTAAAACTAATTCCGCATGGGAATGCCATATTTTTATATTAAGTTACAAAAGTGTGGCCGTAATTTGTTCACTGCTGATTTATTTTTATTACCGTAGCTGTATATGTATATTTATAATATTGTATGTATTTTCGGTCCTTTATTAGGTTCTATCCTATAATAGCTAAATCTTAATAAAAGTTACTTTTACTTCAAACTTATAACCTAATAAACAATGTTCTTTTTGGTACCTTGACGCTGTAACCTGTACACAGTGGTGTAGGCAGAGGGAACTTGGAAACCTAGTGTTAAGAAATTCCGTGCCCATTGAGACACTTCCATTCCCCACTTTCTGCTTAATTCTCAAAGCATGACGAGTATAATGGAGGAACTCAACGCGCGTTGTTTCTAATAATTTAAACATTCTTTGACGCGATTAATTGATTCTTCAGAAATATAAATACTTTAAGGCACCCTATAGCAAGAGTTAAATAAACTTTTTTTCCATAGATATCTACATTAGAATAAAGTGATATATTTCTATAAGTTTCTACATTTCAGTTATCTCGTCTCATGACGTTTCAAAGCCATTATTCCTGATGGTCGCCCACAACGCGCCACACTGCGCTAACGAAGGAGCCCCAATGCAAGCACCGCCAGATGTCGTCCGTGCTATGCGATATATTGATTTGCCTCAAAGACGTTATTACGCGGGTAACCTTTACATNCTATGCGATATATTGATTTGCCTCAAAGACGTTATTACGCGGGTAACCTTGACATTTTTTTCTAGCCTCATCATCTCCTATTCCCCTAGTTTTTTTTTTTTTAGTAAAGCTACATCCACGGGCGCATAGTTGCCCGTGCCTTTTTTTATTTTATCAAAGTTTGTTTAGTGTGGCGTACTTCATTTTAAGACAATTTAAACTGTACTTATATCTAGAGCTTATATTAGAGGGGTTGGGTGAGACCCCTACCGACAATTTTTTTTTCCTTAACCTTTAACTATGGACGTGATTTTTTTATAACACACATATGGATCTGTGAGACCAGTGTATTTATTGGTCATATTCCGTCTGTTTTTTAAAGGAAGAAGACAATTTTTTGTTTTAGTTTACATGAATAGCCTCAAATCAAACAAAATCAATATAAATAAAATCGCTTTTTATTAAAGTTTACGCATCACGACGATTTAAGTAACTTAAAGTCACAATTTCAGTCTTTGGCCACATGGGATGACTCTAAAGAAAATAATACTATAAAAAAAGACAGATAATAAAATAAGTATTTTTTTAACAAAATATAAAGTCTAAAAAATAAAAAAAAAATAAAGAAATTACATCTTATGTTATAAAATAAAAATTTTGACAACGCCTCAAGATAAGGTATTATTGAACATCGATAGACAATGGCTTTCAACATTGTAGGCTAACATGACGATTGTAGTCAACATAATTATGTCTTGTCTTTCTATATATCTTTTTGGGGCAAAGTGTACAGGTTTTTCAAGAACCCAAAACTATTTTTTTAGCTTCATGTTCAATAAATGATAGATCAGATCGCGAAACGCGAGTCAAAGTCATTCTCAATTCTTAGAGTAGTTTAGTATACGAAACGCGTCTTCTTATTTGATGAAGTGCTATTTTCTTTATAAAATGTCGTCTTTTAATTGTTTTGTTTAATGTTGATTATAAAGTACCGATATATTTGTCCCTGACGTGCTTGGTCGATCTTTTTTTTCCATTTTATCGAAAAAACAAAAAAAATTGAATCTTTTTTAGGTAAATAATATTTATATTACTAAAATATATAACAAACAATGCAAAATAATATATGATATATAACAATAAAAACATTTGAATACAAATAATACAATTAAAATATTAAAATATATTTTGTAATATTATAAAAATGTATGGAGTTTTGAAATCATTATGTATGGGAAACATGGACGCCGGGTCTGACAGACCCAGGCCCCGTTTAGAAAGTTAAATACTCACGTGTTTGGAACCCAGAGACACATCCACTGCTATCTACATTCATTTTGTCATTAATACGAAAGGTACTGAGCGACTCAGTAGCAGAGGTCACCGAGAAGTGGCCAATTTGTAGAATTCGTAGAACAAGATGGGTCTGTCAGACCCGACGTCCATACTTAAAGGTTAATGATTTGGTTTATGTTAGTTTCTATTCTTATTATTTATCTAATTACTTAGTTGTGTTTATTCACCTAGTGTTAAGACACTCCGTTCCCCACTTTTTGCCGAATTTTCGTGGCATTGCGTGTTGAGTGGGGGAACTCAACGCCGCGCTTTTGGCGTTAATACCACGGCGACGAAAATGAAAATACTATTGAATATTATAATTCACTAACCTTCGTTGTGGAATTTGAAACCCATATTTTATTGTTACTATTTGTTTATATATTACTTCATATATTACTTATAAGAAGATAGATACTTAATAATTTTGTATACTTCTACTATATTTAGGGCAAATTCTTTTTATTCTAAGCTATTAATTCCGTTGTAATTCTTTCACAGCTATGGTCAAAAAACTGGATGATAGTGTAGGCGATATAGTAAAAGCATTATTCGACAAAGGAATTTTGGAAAATACAATTATAGCATTTATATCTGACAACGGCGGTATTACGTCACAGGAATTAGCTAATTACGCGTCGAATTGGCCTCTGAGGGGTGTTAAATTTAGTCCATTCGAAGGAGGCATTAGAGTAAACGGGTTGATATGGAGTAAAAACTTGACGAACTCCAAACATTTGTGGAAAGGATACATGCATATTTCTGATTGGTCACCAACAATGCTGAGCGCGGCTGGTATTGAACCACCTTCTGATATAGATGGTGTTGATTTATGGGATACAATAAGAAATAATGAAGAATCTAAAAGAGATACTATTATAGAAATCGATGATTATACTGGGTACTCTGCTATAATAATTGGAGATTATAAGCTGGTTACTGGAACAGTCTTGATTACTCACAGCAATTTTCAAGGTCATATTTATAAGGGAATTTTAAGTGCACCTCCATCTTATGAAGACACCATTAGAAATAGTACGATATACTCCTTACTTCCTCATATAGGAATAGATTTTAAAATGTCAGACACTGATTTGAGAAATAATATTAAAGTGGCATGTAATAAAAATGTAGATACGACAAATATTTGCTACCCTGATAAAGGTAAGTAAAAAGAAATATAAACATAATTATGTTTCATGTTTCGCTTTTGGAATTTTAAAAAACTTTTAGTGGTTTTTGTTTAAACTCACAGTCTTTTGCTTGTTCGTACATGTATGTATAAAGTATACTGTTTCAGTCAACACAAAGTGGCTCCAGAATTCGGCAGAAAGTGAAGAACAGAGTGTTTTAACACTAAGTTCCCTGCTGAGTGCGGGATACAGCGTGAAGCTGATTTTGATTTTAATTTTTTCAGTATTTTTTGACAATCTATATGCAATTGGATTATTGTCCTGAGTTGGGACTTTTATTTTCAACCTCCGGAAACCACACACAACCTGTTGAATTCAGTCGGAAGGTGGAGAACGAGTGTTTTCATAATCATTTCTCCCCGCCTAACTTAAAGCTAAAAAATAAATACAAAACTATATACTAAATACTCATGAATAATAAATAATAACACATTTTATTTAATGACGTCCTTCATTTCAGATACTTGGTGTCTATTTAACATAAAAGACGATCCGTGTGAATCAGAAGATGTATCATCTAGTTATCCAGAAATTGCAAAACAATTGTACGATCGATTAGAAATTGAACTGAATCGAACGATACCTCGAACAGTAGTGCCCCATGAATCAAACTTAAAAGCTAAGCCCAGTTTACATGATAACGCATGGGATGTATGGCAACCATCAGAAACTATATCTAAGTCTTAATTTAAATAAGAATTAAGTTAAAATAGTAATTTATATTAAGTAATCAAGTAATTTTAAGTAAATATAACAAATAAAATATTTGTTTTTTTCTAATTATGTTTTTTTTCAGCTTCAAGCTGCTAAAAATAATTATTTGAATTTTAGTTCTTTCACAAAAAATATTATTCCTAGAACAATATTTGCACAACAAAGCTTTGCGAAGATCTTTCTACAGAGTTGCTTACAACAAAAGTTATAATAACCTTATGAGAATTTAAATATAATATTAGTATTTCTACTATCCAGTCTAAGATACTTTATAAACCGGTTTCTGAATGTTAATTTAGCAAAGTAGGCGGAGGGAATCTAGTATTAAGACTCTCTGTTCCTTGCCACCGAAGACATTGCGTGTTAAGTGGCGGCATTCAACGACGCGCTTTGCTTCGACATCAGAGCGTAAAAATTAAAATATAAATTTAAATAAATATTTTACTTCCTCGAATGGGGATCAACCATACAGCCAGTTGCATGTGTCGTAGCCCAGGAGCACATGCGAGTGATTATAAACGCGACAGGTTGTGAGTTCGATTTCCATTCGAGGAAACGAAATATTTAAGAATTTAATTTCTTTGCTCTGGTATTGAAAGCACGGCAAAGCGCGCACAATGCTTCCAGAAATCGGAGGAAAATAGAGAACAGAGTGCCTTAACACTAGGTACACTTTGCGTATCACCGTAAAGCTAAAAACATATATTTTTCTGAATCCCATACAGAAGTAAAGCAAAACAAAAAATCTTACAAAAAAATAAAACATAAAAGTGCGTGAGAGCACGTGCTTACAAGTACTGTCTGCTGTAAATTCGGCGCTACTCATAACATGTCTACAGGCCAGCCTTTGTGCTCTGAATTATTCCTGGCCTTCCTAAGTCCCTGGACCGTCTCTCTTTAAATATGTAAGGCGCAGGAAAACGGTAACCGGAATGGTTTATGTCTTGTTTTTCATTTTTTCGTTTCCAATTCAAGTAGACATTTAGGGTATTTAATAGGGTTTGGAGAAGACAGTAAGTGACGCGTCACTATAATTTATTGTATACTTGCGACCCGCTCGCGGTTTCGCCTGCTTATACTAAACAGTTATTTATTTTCTCATCCGCATTACTTACTCTAGGACCCATAGCATGTGATCTATGGGAGAAGTGGCATGAAAGAGCCAGTTTACTAAATGAAGCAAAAAAATATATTTTTAATTAAAGATTTCTTTTTTCTCAAATTATTATTTATTTATTAAACTAGGTAATTTCGTACGAAAGTACCCTTAAATATAATAAAAAATAATAAAATATTCATTTAAAAAAAATGTGTCATTTGGCTCTTTCGTAACTTTGCGGTATTGAAAGAGCCACTAAAAGTTATGAAAGAGCCAGTCTGTATTATGAGGTATAACAGTGATAATTATGCTAAACAATTTAAATAAAAACGATTTAAATTCTATCAGTCATTTTAAGTAGATAATTCTAACAAACTTTTTAATCTTATATTATTCAAGCTATGAAAGAGCCACCTCTTTCAAGGCCCATCCACCCGGCTCTTTCATAACTTATTCTTTAAAAAATGTACCCTCCAAAATGACAACGATTTCAAAACTTTTTAAACTCAATTTTAATGCAGTTACAAGGCCAAATATATACATAAACTCAATCTACATTCCAAGTACCCGTATTTGTTTACAATGAAATACTAAAAAACAACTCAAAGGAGGTAAAATACTTACTTTGGAATGCCAAAAACTTCAACATGAACTGTCAAATTTTTGTGGGTGGCAGGAAATCAATGTTGCCATTTTAAAATAAAATATTTTAACGAATCCGTTCCTTAACTACTATAATATTGCAAGTGGCTCTTTCAAAACCTGGCGCCTTCATGCCACTTCTCCCCTACATAGAGTAATCTCAACCACTTTATTATATAATTTCATTTTTTTTCAGTTTCACGCAGTATCCCACATATAATAGGGTAGACAGAGAGAACCTAATGTTAAGAAACTCCTTTCCCTAATTTTCGCCAAATTTTCCAGGCGTTGCATGTTGAAGGGCGGAACTCAACGCCGCGCTTTGCTTTGATACCAGTGCGAAGAAATAAAAATATAAATTTAAGTATATTATAAATATTTCATTTCATCGAGTGAGGATCGAACCAGTGGCTTGTACAGTCACACTTTGTGCCCCTGCGTCACGACTGACTTATTTATTTATAAATATTCCTTTTCTGGAAAAATATTTCAAAGCAAACTTGCGTTGCAAGAATTGTATATGTAGTCCATATTTTATTTAAGCTTTTAGACAATAAGCATAAGTGTGTATAATTTGTGCACATTTAACATCTTCAAAGCAACTTAACAAATGTATGTATTTTCATAATTTTTCTACTTAAATTACTTACTTATGATTATAGAGACAATCAGTAACAACTCATAGTTCACGACATTTGAAAATAACAATAGAAAATTAGATTTTCTTTTTTTTTGTCTATGTTTTTGTATTGCTTTAAAAAATATGTTATTTTATAAAAATTAAAAATATCCCGCAGTCCTAACTACCAATAGGCAAACGACGACTTTTATTTACGACTTTTACTTAATTTTTCTGAGTGTCTCTCTACTCTTTTTGAATAAAATGTAAATAAATTAATAATAATGATATAAAAAAGTTTTTTAATTATAATAAGTTATTAATACTGTTTAAAAAATATTTTATCATGAACAGTCCCCTGTTTTAAAGCTAACTCTAATTTTGCAACCTCGAAACGCCATCCCCAATAACAATTATCTTTTTAACCATTTCATTTTGCTAAGCTAATTAACCTGAAGAAACTTTATAACATGTTGAGAACTGAAACAGGCAAAATGTCGGCAATTTCTATTGACGAAAAACCAAAGCATTTGAATATAAAATTTGAAAATTCTTTTCATTTTATGTTACGCGCTATGGATATAAGTCAATTTCATCCCTATACGAAGAAAGATATAAAATGGGCTAGTAAATTACTTTTCATGTACTTAACCTGTCTAGCGGTCATATGCGTTATAGTCTACAGTATTATCTTTAGAGATCTAAAAGTGAAAGATATCACACAGGCGTGTTCTAATGGAGTAATCTGCTTTATATTTGCTGTAATAACATTACATTATTGTATAATGTTTTACTATCAGAAATTAATAGTAAATATGATAGAAATAATGAATAACGACTATAAGAAAGCTGAGGAATACATAGTTGAAGAAAAACATGTAATTCTAGAATATGTTGAAAAAGGAAAATTTATTGTTATTATATGGCGTAGAATATCTCTTTTTGGCGGTGGTTTATTTATAACCAGGCCTATATTTGTAATGGTTTATTACGCCGTTTTTAGTGAGTTTAAACCGGTACATTTATATGAGATGGTTTATCCTAGTCCCCTAGAAGAATTGAAGGACACATTCAGTGTATACTGCTTTTTATACGTTATATTTATTCTTTTTACTTGCTGCGCTATGTTTACATTACATGGATTCCAACCTTTAGGCCCTATATTTATGGTACACGCTTGTGGCCAGCTGGAGGTTGCAAGAACAAGAATCATTAAAATATTTCAGGATGACAATTCTGTGGAGGAAATAATCGTAAAATTGAAACATGTAGCAATATCGTTGAAAAACATTTACAGGTATTTTTCAATAGTTATTGTCGTCTTATTACATACAAAAATTAATTTGCATATTTTTTACATCACAGTAATTGAAATATGTTTTCTACAGCTTTATAGATAAAATCCAAACATGTTTCAAGATATTTTATGAATTGATTTTGAAAACAACGATTTTAGTACTCCCCATAGTTATCTTCCAAATACTTGGGGTATGTATTATAGTTACCTATAGAGAGGATAGGATTAATTAAATTAATTTTAATTAAGATTAAATAAAATAACATTGAATGGTTCAGTCTTTCAGTAATGGTGAGTTAAAAATAGAATTTCTATCTATTGTTGTTGGAGCAATAACTATGAGTAGTGTTCCATGTTACTATAGTGACATGCTTATGGAATCGGTAAGTATATTTTTAATAGAGACTTCAATTGGAATTTATAAATAAATTCATTAGTACAATTTATTCATGGGTCAAGAAATGGATGTGTTAAACATAAACGCGAACTATTTAAGGCTTTTGATCGCATCACATTTAATATTGAACTCTTTAATTTTTGACTCTCATTTCACATTTATGGTTTTATCTTTTAACGTTTGAATCATTACAGGATTTCTTAATAAATCATAATATGTATAAAATATTTGTTTAACAGGGAGAAAGTCTAAGACTCGCCATATATTCGTGTAGCTGGCAGAACCGTTGGGATCGTACATCACGTACGCTTATCTTATTGTTACTATTACGAACTACGCCACCTGTTACCATACGGACCATGTTCTGTCGTTTAAGTCTGGACGCACTTGCCGATGTAAGATTTGTTGTATTCCAAAATTACACCGTAATTACACCTATTAATATATATATGTATATATATATATATATCACTTATAATTGCATAAAATTAAATATATATTACCACCTTCGATTTTAGTTAGTTATATTACATTTAAAAGATATCCGTCTCAGTCACAAAATATTTTATTAGAAATGATAATTTATTTCATCCATATTATCGCCATAATTAAAGAACAACAAAAACTACATCCAGATTGCTCCTTATTGCTCTAATTTGTAATTAGCTATAAATAATAGTATAATGAATGAAGAGACGAATCGTTTGTGGTCAGCGTCTCCATTGCACATGATTGCAAATGCATTAGGTGCATTTGATGCTTCTACGATGCCGTTATTTTCATTTTAGGACTTTTATCCGTATTGTATATAACGGATGCGGTTATCCAATAGACTAATTACGTGGACATCTATTATTACAAAAATACAGTCGAATTGATAACCTCCTACTAAATAAATACTACTAAACGTTGCCGCTTCTTTTATTGCTTGCTTCTTTTATTGTGTCCGTGTGCTGCATTCTTAACAAACGGCATTATATTTTACATAATTTTTTTTATTTTTGGCAAAATTTCTTTAACTTTAATTGTAATAAGCTTTTAATAAGAGTAATTAAAATTGTGCTTTCATTTAAATTAGTGATGATAAAAAGACTCAGTATAACGTCAACAATATATAATAAGTTTTTTTAAAGAATTTGCCAAATAGAATTATTCAAATTCATATGTCAGTATTTATTTTTGTATAAAAACAGTGTTATAATAAAAATAATTTTTTTTATTAATTATTTCAGGTATTTCGTCAGGCATATACTATATTCAATTTATTAAATGCAGCCTACAATTAATTAAGTAATAATATTTATTGTCTATAATAAAAATGTTATTATGAAATGTTAATGGAAGACAAAATTAATATAGAGATTAATATATTGAAGAGTAGAAAACATCAAATAATTAAAGTAGTAGTATCTTGTTTAAATAACTTTAAGCAAAACTTTTGTTAAAGTCGCCATTTCATTAACATTAGATGATTCTACCACAGATTCTGATTTTTTTCACTGACTGAATTTTTTAGAAAATACCATTTTCTGTATACAAAAGGCCAATTTATCTATATTATTAACGTTTGCTCTGTGTCAACTTGTTCTACACTTTATAAGTATATAAAATGGTTTTTACGACTCCCTCGTAAACTCTGATACCTACTTTTCTACGTCGCATAGAATAAATTTTCGTTCATCCCCTATTTTGTTAGCTTACCTATCATTGTATGTAAACAAAATTATAATATATTTATTTTCAGAATAAGTTATCTTTAGACTTCATTGTTATTCTTGTTATATAGTGAGTGTACATTATATTATATTTCTACTATTACAAATAAAGATTTAAAATATAAATTATATTATAATTATTATACTTTAGTAACTTTATCGTATAACATTGCCGAGTGTAAACTTTTTTGTGTCAAAACTGACGTTAAAAGATTCGCCGCCTTGAATACAATATGTCTAGGCGAGAAAAAGCTAAACGCAAATAAAAAATAGAATGACTATTGATTCTATTAAGTTAATGATGATTAAATAAAAATTTTCTTTATAAATAATTTGTGGCCACTGCGTCCACGTCAATTATAGTAAAATCTTTTTCCGTTCCATCTGAATTCCGAGCAATCTTCTTTAGTGCTCCCTTACACTCTAGAAGGCACCTACATGTCAAATTTCAGCGTTCAACGCCGAAAGCTAAAAAATTCACATTCGGTCTCACAGTTTAATTTAAAAATGTATAATTATTAAAATCATAATGCATTTACTATATGTACCTAAATACATTTAGGTTCTGACAGGAATTCATGAGAACGAAAACATGGATTTCTTTGATTATCTGCCTCTATTATTCAAATTCACTAAATATTTCGTATTTATTATGCAAAGTAAGAATAAATAATTAAAGTCAGTGAAAGGTTTCAATTTGGTTGGATATTGATGAATGAATGTTTATAAAAGAGCAATATTAATGGTAATTGTTTTGTATTTTGTAGATATTTTGTAATTTCGATTAATTTAAAGGTGCTACTTGTTTTAAATATAATAACATTATGAAAGACGTATATGTTTATATAATAGATTTGATTTTCGTAAATAAAATCGTCGTTGTTGTAAGCATATTTGTATAATGAGAGCCGTATCTTTTATTTGGTTATTTTGTGTATGTATTTTACATACATTCTTTTCTTTTTGCATTAAAATTCTAATGAGAGTCATACCTTGCTCATTTTTAATTTTGGTTTCTGCATATTGTATCATCGATTTTCTGGCAAAGCCAGTGAATATCTTGGATTTGCAAAAGCATAATTAAACATTTCAAACAAAATCTACAAAAAAAAATCTAAATACAAAACGCATAAAAATACTTTACTTATTAAATATTTTACAACAAAATTGTAAAATGACTAACGTTTATGATTTTTTAAGAATATTAACATTAAAGTAGGTTAAAAAGGACTTAAATTGAATTAAGAAAAAGGCTTTCTCAACTCATTTTGTATTCAATTAATGGGTGAGGCGAGATGTAGTCGCGAATTTCAAATAGACAATTTCGTGTTTGAATATTTAATTCTATTAGCGAATAAAAAGGTCTATATTAAAATTATGTACCACCCTTATGTAATTTGCAAAAAAGGAGGAATTTTTAAAATCAGTCCCTACTCTTTCGTATATTGAGTAGCTAAAGGTCATATATTTATTTTCGATTTACCGATTCATCCTTATCATCATCTTTACGTAATATTCTTAGAAATATATAACAAAAATGATAATAATAATTTAAATAAACTTTTAACAAGGTATTATTTTCGTAAATTAGATGAAAAGTTGGCGAAAAACTTACTGTTTTGAAAAACAAACGCACGCAGTAAACTCGTTGATCACTCGGTGGACTGAAAGACTGACGCAAAAACATTGTCTGTTAGCAAAAGCAAAGTATGGCCAGTGGATATAGTTACGTTCTTGTATATTCAAGGGTTGTAATACATCATATTACAATTATGACCCCTTTCTCTTATGATTACTTAATTTAAAGCATGAATTAAATTAAAATTAAAACGCTGTATGTTTCATTACTACGCCGAGAGTAGAAATGGAAATATAAATTTTAATAAATATTTCATTTTCTCGAGTGGGGACTGAACCCAAATCACCTCACCCAGTCGCGTTTACAAGCACACATTTTGCCTCTACGCCATGTATCGCCGCAAAATTTTGTATTTAAGATTGAATATAAATGAATAATTAATATAAAATATAAAGACAAATTTAGATTGAATCAAATATAAGACACGTGTCAAACTTTTAAACAGCTAGCAGATATTTAAATAGCCTTTTGAGAAATAGTTGAGAAGTTGCTTTGTGTAAGCAAGTTACGGGATTATGAATAAAACAAAGGACTAAAAAGTTTGTAGAAACTTTCCTTTGAACCCATTTCGTTGAAAATTCATTGAGCTCAGTTAGTCATTGCCGACAAGTATGAAAATAAATTAAAATGCTGCAATACTAGATGTATAAATTCTTTTTTAGTAAAGACTGTCTCAATTGTCACATTAAGAGAGACAGACCAAATTCAGTAATTGAAATTCTAAAGGTATTTTTAAAGATGTATTTAAAACGTAATTATTTTGCAATGTGGTTAGTTGATTTTAGGATGTAAAAGAAATGCAGACGAAATATTGACTCGTAACTATTTCGAATGAGTGTCTGTAAACGCGACTGATTGATGGTTCGATGTGCACTCCAGAAGTGAAATATTTAATAATTTCATTCCTCGTTCTGGTAACGTGGCGATGTGTGACTTTAAATTCCCCGAATCCGAAACACGCATTGCCAGTATTTGGCGGGGAATTTTAATACTAAGTGCGGGATACAGCGTGAAGCTGGAAAAAAATATACCTAAAGTCAGACATTTTACAAGCGACCTACGACGGATTCAATTCATTATTTACATATTTTACCGTACATATATCTGTGCCTAGGTAATTTATATAGCTATGTAAGTTTGGAATGGTGAAATGAGCAAATAAAATTAATTATGCCCTGCTTGAATTTATATAATTGAATAACTCTGTATAGGATTGGAAGCTTTCATTAATTATTCTCGGTTTGACCCTTTTCATTATTCATTTTAAGATCCAAGGTGGACAAATTAATTGACTTTTATAAGGACGTTAGGTACTTGATATAAACTAAAAAAATTAGGATATAATGTATACTGAAACATATATTATACATTATAAATCGTTTGTCAAAAAATAATATTTGTAACAATAGGTACTATAATGCACGAGTATATATATACTTCAATAGAAAAATGTATTATTTTAATAATGTATCATTTTGCTGAACTACACACCCAAATAAATAAATGTTCAAGTCTACATATATAGGGGTCTTCGCAAGGGCAGGAGCGTACGACTGAAACGTGGTTTGTGGATTCGGGAATTGAATCCAATTCCCGAACTTGGGGTATATGACATTTAATATTTTCATTTTCTCACTCTATTAGAGCGCATACAAAGCGTGACGTTTAGCTTCGCCACTCAACTCGCAATGTCTCGAGAATTTGGCGGAAGTGTTTTAATAGGAACGGAGTGTCTTAAACCTAGGTTACTAGACTGCCTACTCTGCAATATGCGGGATATAGAATGAAGCAAAAAAGCTCATCATGCGATTTCGGTTTTAATCTAGTTCAATAGCTTTGCTGTGAACAGGTAGAATTAATTATAAGGCTATGTTATGCATCTTAGAACTTAAATAGCTTTGCCCGCAGCGAGTGGGTGGAAATGAAACCCACAATTCTGACATTTGTAAAGAATATATTGCGTTACACATTTTAAATATATATAAATTATAAGCGTACCTCTGAATATATTTTAAATTAACTGCGCTAACGATACAAAATAGTGCCAAAGTCAATTTAGGTCACTTCCAGAAAGACCTCACTTACTCACTTCATTTGTATTCTGTGTCATCCTCCCCCAATCCATGTTTGAATACTTCTAACTGAGATGACCTATCTATCGACATAATATTTCTATGTACATTGATTTCCTGGAATTGTCATATTATTTCTATTTAAGAATATACCAATAAAAGATACTCGTATTGTGCTAATCTAAAGTTTTAAAAGTATTTGTCAAAATATGAAAAAATAAAAAAGTCTGATTATTAGTATTTGTAAAATTCTGTTACATTAAAAATATGCAAAAGCATTTTCCTATAGATATCGTCGTTAATAATAAAAAATAAAATAGTGATACTGTACTGAATCTTAGTATAATCCCAATACTTTTTAATTTCGCAAATTGCAAATGTAAATTGTAATTTTTTTTAAACAACAGTACGCCAAATATAACATTATACAGGTTATTCTAGCTTCAAAATTCTATCGCAGTTTTTTTCACTTGCAAGCGAATTCATAATTAGCATACCTCCGAAGTGGCTAACGAAGCTGAAAAAAGTATTAAAATGTGAGGTATGGGTGCTCTCATGCAAAGTTTTATTAGTCAGGCCTCGCGTTTTACACCCATTTACATTTTGTAGTAACAACTGTGGCAATAACCTGTTAACGTACTTTACCCACGTTAACTGCAGTTAAACGTAGTCACGTAAAGTTATTTTGCATATGGGTTTTAATTTAATTATTTTGACATTTGATTTTATTTTTTTATGGAAAATATAAGGCAAACAAGGGTACGGGTCACCTGATGGTAAGGAGCTATAGGTGATATAAGAAGATACATGTATGTTTTGAAGGTACCCAAATGGTATCGACTTGGAAACATTGCCTCAAGAAGGTTATTCCACAGTTGCGCGGCGCGTGGAAAGCAATTCCTACGCAATCGCATAGTTTTGGAGCTTTATGTATTCAGAAGGTGTCAATGGTATTTGAGCTTATACAGTAAGAAAATTATTAATAAAGTACATACATTACTCAAATATGAAGTGACAAAAATCTTTTTTAAAAATATAATTAACCTTTTTGATACTTTTTCTTAGGATTGTGTTAAAAATAAATTTAACCCACCGTCAGTTGGATAAAAAACCAATTTTGACCGTATTGCAACAATTTTAAACAAGCTTTCTTTTTTAAAAGATCTGTAAGTATTTTATAAAAGTGATCTTTACGGACGCCTATATGAACTCAGTATCGTATATAAAATATGTTTACGATACATTGTTTCCCCATCCACAATGATTATGCAAATGACAAAATAAACTAATGAAATCCCCTTTTCTAAATAAGCACGTATCTTTTTAAATCATATGCAATAAGGAATGTATTTTAATCTTTTTTAGCTTGTCGTTTTATGACACAGACAGCTGTGAAGAGAACTTGTGAAGAGACTTAAGACACTCCGTTGTCCACTTTCGGCCGTTACAGTTGACAATAACGCCGTGCATGTCTATGCCACTTTTTGATTGTTTCTTTTAGTTTATATATAGAAGAATTTCTTAAACTTAAGTTTTATTTCTTTTCGCACAAAACCGTAATATTTTAAAGATATTCCATTACTAGGGCTTCCTACTGCAGATAGGTTGGGCCGCCTCACCCTATTCCGCTAACCTTTTATTGCTGACTCACTAGGTTACCTAACTCGGAATGGTGTTAAACGAGCTATTTATCATTTTTGCTTAATCTCTTTCTTTGTTACAAAAAAATATGATAAACTAAAATCTGTACGACTTCCATCTCACAAATAATAAAAAAGTTATGGTATTTAAATTATAAGCAAAGTGACGTCACAACTATCATAGTACGAATACAACGTACTCGTACAGTGCGCTAGGTCTAATTTGAGCTATGCATGTGTGTGAGTGTTCATTTATAGTGTAGGTGTAACATACTGTAAAGTAAACTTCTTTTTTTCTGACTAGTTCATCTAATTAAAGAAATTCATTTTTCCTCATTGCAATATAATTTAGACAAAAGAAATGAAATTGAATTTTTTTTAAAACATTTTTTAAGTATTTTTCTATCTATAAAGTTCATAAGCAGCCTGATGTACAAAGTTAAAGTTACAATTGTACAATATTTAAATTGGGACACTTACAATTGTACAATATTTAAATTGGGTGGACACACACACCAGTATATAGCAATATGTTTTTTAAATATGTTAATATTTAAAAATGCTTCACAAAATAACAAGTGAATTTTCATAAAGTGTTAGATATAAAGCATAGTTAAAGTACACAATATTATGAGGTTTACTTAACTCGACCTCACTGTCATCGTCGACACCTCTGCATAGAATGTCAACAATATTGGACGTCGTCGGTCCTGTCTAGCTTTTCAATATACTTAACATAAAATAACATTTTTATAATGATAAAAATCTATTAATTTATTTACTTACCATTTGTATTTTTTACAAGTTTATAAATTTTTGAATAGTATTTTTAATGTATAATCAATGCCGCTAATGTATAATCAATACAAAACTTAAAGTAATAACTAAAAACGAAAGACTACATATTTGCGATATTTTTTTCAGCTTCACGGTGTATCTGCATAATGCATAAGATAAGCAGATGAAACCTAGTGTTAAGACACTCCGTTCCTCACTTTACGCAAATTTTTTGAGGCATTGCATGTTGCTAGGAAAGGAAAATATGAAATATTTCATTTCCTTGAGCAGAAATCGAACCCAAAACCTGTCGCGTTTACGCAAGCTCGTGCTTCTGCACCACGACGGTAAATAAATTGTGAAAAACTATAGACCGAAACTAGCAGTTATTAACTATTTCAAACAAAAATATTTAATAAATATTTGAAGGTAAAGTAACAAATGGTGTGGAAACATCATCATTCACAACGAGCTTTCAGAAAAACCATTTCCTATTGTTTTGCTGTGTTTTTTCCCAATAAACTGGCTCGCTTCAATTAGTGCTGCGGTCTGTCAGACCGGCGGTCATCTATCACCGTGTGTCGGTACGATCGACGTGGGTGAATTTCTATTGACGATATTATCTTTATATTTTCTATGATTGAAGAATAGTTTTTTTTTAGCTTCACGCTTTATCCCGCACACAGTGGAATAGGCAAAGGGAACACTAGGTAGTGTTAAGACACTCCGTTCCTCATTTTCAGCCCAATTCTGAAGGCATTGCGTGTCAAGTGGCGCAACTCTGCGGACGGATTGCCTCGAAACCAGAATGAAGGCCGAGTGTTTACACCTAATATAAATTATTCATAGTTAATCCTTTAAAATTTGAGAATATTTTCTTATAAAATATCACCAATATTTTTGATATCACAGTTTGCTCATTAATTAAGACATTAATAAAGAAATTATATATTTTTAATCCTTTTTCGACTTTTGCTACAAACAAGTTTATGAACTTGTAAAATCTCTTGTTCCTAAGAAAGTTTAGAACTTTTACAACGATAGCTTCCCAGCGCTTAAAGTTTAAAGAATGGCTATAAATTAATAAATAAATTATGCTTCGAGCGCATCTAGATCTAAAGTGATTTATGTGTGTCAATGTCAGTGACTGTGTTTAATTGAGCTTTAGCGACAATTTATTGTTCGAATATAAATTAATTGTGTAAATTATTAAATGTTATTAGGCCAGTCGCTGCGCAGGAGAACGAAGTGTGCTGCGAAATCGACTCGTGGGTTCGAACCCACGAAAGGAAATATTTATTTAAATTTATTCTTATTTATTTCTTCGTTCTAGTGTCGAGGCAAAACGCGGCACTCAACATGTAATGCCTGCAGGATTCGGCAGAAAGTTGGGAACGGAGGTATCTTAACGGGAACGGTATCTTAACAAATGTTCCCAGATCCCTCTGCCTATCCTGCTAATACTAAATATAATTAAATAACCCTAATACTAAATATCACACCTACACAACTAAGTGTTGGTGAGAGGAGATTTCTTAAATAAATTCGTTCTCATCACGTGGTGAACTCAAATTGTGTTGTTACAATGAATTTTGCGGTTCACTGGCTTGCTTGAACTGTCCAAAATAGACTTTGTAGGTGCAATCCCAAGTAACTTCGTAATATGTTCGTACAATGTTTAAATTTATATTTATTTGTAGGTAAATAGGTAACTATAGAAACGAAAGTTTAATTTGTTTCATGATAGTCCTAATATTCGTTGTAATTTTCATTTATTGTCACATTGTTCAAAATTTAAGTTGGTTAACCAAAAACTTTAGGATTTTTTCTCACTCGGAGCAGAGACCCTAGGGACTCTCCACTTACCGCCCGATTCTGGAGACTTTGTGTGTTAATTGGCGAGAAAATTATAAAGATGAACAAAAATTACTCAGTTATTATATATATCCTGCATATATTTGTAATAATATCTAGATCGAAATTGAAGTAAATCTCGATGAACAGCTCCGCTATAGTTCGAACTAATTTGAACGGAGGCTAAACGCCGTGTCGGCAGCTCAAGCCAGAGGTGCTAAAGTTTTAATTAGTTACTAACTTTCAAAGTCGCATTAAGAGTTCCGCTTGCTTCGCTACGTCGCGCGTCGGAACTAGTAAATATGTTAGATTCACAGATGACTTATCCTGCAAGAAGGGAATCTTAAATATATCGATTTGGTAAATTTTTATATGCAAAAAAATATATTTTAATACTATGCTATGCTTTATAAATTTTCTGCTTTACGATGATGAGTCCAGTCGCGCACAAGCGTACAAGTGAGCTTGTTGCAGGTTCAATTCCCACTCAGAGATATGAAATATATAATATATATTTTTTTTAATGAGGCAAAGTATGAATAATATGAACGCAGTATCTTAACACTAGGTTCCCAGGTTCCCTCTGGCTACGTATTCCCCCCTGTGTGTCTGACTATGTACTCCCGCAGATATAACGTGAAAGATTTTTCAGAAAAAAAATCTTAAGCCTATGTCCTTTCGTAAACAATTGAGGAACAGTGTCAAAAATGCATAACTAATATTTAGAAAGACTAATACAAGTCTAATCTTCATACGTAGTAAATATTGTAGATTTAAGATAGGATTTACAGTTTTTATACCAATACTCTGTGTATTGGTATAAAAACTGTAAATTCAAAAATATAATCATAATATAACAACATAAAAATGGAGAACGGACTGTCTTCACACTACGTTCACTCTGCCTACCCTGCTATTTGCGGGATACTGCGTGAAGCTGTTATAATTTGGTGGGTACATTCAGATATTTGTGTATTACTATGAAAAGGAAAATATTGAATTGATTTTTGACTTTTATGAAGTCGTATTCGTAAAACGAATTTTAAGAGTCGTCGAAAATATTCACGAGCTTTTATAAAAGGCTAGTGGAATTTTAAATTAGTACACATTTGGGAGCACGATTACTCTTATAAATGTCGATAGTGTTTATTGCTTTTTGTTGAAACTATAAAAATTTCGTACTTTTAAAAAATGTGAATGTATGGAAATCTATTTAATAAGCATTTGGAAAATTACTTTTCTTTAACTATATTGATTTTTGTCCGTTAATCTGCGCTCGTTGTTTATGGAAATATATGATATTCTTATCTTCACCTTTTTCTCCACATCTACAAGCGGACATGGTAGGCAAAGCAATTCAATTCAATTCAAAAAAAAAATCTTCTCCGCTTTCTTTAAAATTTTTTAAGATTGTTCAGTAGGAGAATTCAACTATTAGAGTTTATTACTAAGTGAAAATAGTTTAATTATAATTATTTCTCCGAATCGGGATAGAACCCTCAACTATTACGTTTACAATCAAACGCTGTTACATAACGCTAGGAACGTCCTAATTACAAAAATATATTAAGCATAGAAAAAAAGTAGCAAGATTTTTATATTTTTTAGATATCACGGTCACTTTTATTGAAACAAACTTCATGTTTAATAATTATCTGAGTAGGTACTATATGTTTTGTATATAATAGCAGTAAATTAAATTAATATTGCTTTTAAAAGATATTTCATTTGCTCTTATTAAAATTATCGAAAATTTACACCTTTGTGCATATTATAAATTGAAATAATTAATATCGATAAGTTTTGCATTATTTATAAAGTATTATATTTAAACTACTATATCCAACAAATATTGGAAACGTTCGTTGCGTAATTGGAGGTGTTCAAATATGGGTTATTTGTGAATTTAAATTTCATTATCTTAATCATAATTCGAGCTTAAATTCTGAAAATATATTGTGTGGCGTTATATATATAAAATACATATCTCACATAATATGGGCTGAAAGGTGACAGTAGTACATATTGTCTCAACAGTAAGTTCCCTTTACCTACCCAAGTGGGTTCGGGATACGCTGTATCCCGTTTAATTATAATTATAATAAAGACAAATAAAACGAAAAATCTTTATGGATTGTGTACATACAAAAAATAATTTAATGAGAACCATGCTTGTTTATATTTAGAGAATAGAGAGAGAGGGTACCTAATGGAGATATATTAATTCGAAAGGTGACTGGACGAATTCCCATAAAGTACCAGCTATAAGAATTAATGCTGGGACTCTAAGAAAATAGTTTTATTATACAATATTACGTTGGGTATAATGCGGTGATATACACTTCATAAATAAAACGAAGTTTATTATTATGTATATATTTTTTCAGATTTTTTCCCAAATTCGTACTGACTGTAGCTAGCTACCAAATTTCATAATGATTAACGCATGCATTTTGATACCCTTTATAGTGTTGAAATATGCTTTTTGGCGATAAAAACGACTGTATCATTTTTTTAAGTAAATATAGAAATATGTTTTATGTCAGGAATCATGGGGATATCTCCAAACATTCCTGAGATAAAGGGACTTGACAGACTGACAGATACATAGATAGACAGACGGACAACTAAAGTGATCTTATAAGAGTTTCTTTCTTCCCTTAAAAAGTACGGAACCCTAAAAATAATTAGGAGAGGTATAACGCTATCCCTATCTAGGAAAATGCAAAAGATGCAGGAAGAAAAAAATTAAGCATTATAAGTAAGATGTTCTGTTAATTTTCAGTCATCACAAGTTCCATACTTTCTTCTATTTCTTTCTTCTTTTCTTCTATTTCTATTTCCAACTTCCATATCTCTCGCATGGATGGTACTTAAAATAATTATTTGTTTCAACTTCCCAACGCGGACCAGATGGTCTCATTCTTCATGCAAATTATTATTTTATGACAACAAGGGTGGATCGTTGTTGGGGTAGTTATGTATTTTAGGTCTCCGAGTTTATTATGCAACCTTTTTCATCGGCTCTCGTCGGCTGAAAATTATTTAATTTTATGATGCTTTTTGAAGTATTTTGTTTTATACAACATATTAAAAGATTTGTCGTGTAAAATAATTATAGGTTTTTTAAAAATATTTTTTTTTTTAGTACACCTCAATAAAACTAATAAATTTCGATGAATTTACTCAATTTTTGTCCATTATGGGGACTAAAATTACAAATTAAAATATATATCGTAAATACGAAAAATCTGCTTTAGCCTGTTATCATATACATGAAAATTAAGTCTATTAAGTTAAGAGCAGAGTCTATTAAGAGCAAAAACGACATCGCTATTGTTTGCTCTGATAAAATTATAGGGAGTCTGTCACTCAACCCGCAATGTCCCAAAAATTTAGGCATCCTCTACCCTGCTATGTACAGTTGCGGGATAAAGAATGAAAGAAAAAAAAATAAAGATAGGTAAGTAGTGTGTTCTAATATATAAATAATTACTATTACAAGCAAATAATGATTACATTTTAGAAGCAAAATTTCAAATAATGAATAACTAATTAGTAGCGAAATTTCGCATAGTGGTACAAGTAAGCAAAACAGTATGTGGTAATTGCAATAACAAACACCAAAGCCGTACTTCAGTGCGTTAATTATCTTTTTTAATGAAACCTTAATGAATTTGGCTATGTGTATATTGTTGTATATTAAATTAGTATACATATTCACATATAAATAAATGCAAAGATTTTTTTTTATTGATTTTCTTTGATCTTAATTTTTACATAATCTTATCTGACAGTCCAATTACTTTGTCAAGAGTTTGTCGGTCCACTCACTCTTAGCATTTATTCAACATATTAGTTGTAGCAAATAAACTACACTAGTAGTATTTATAGAGCCTTCAATCAGTATTAGTCATTTTAATAGTCGACGTCAAAAATCATATATTTTTTTAAGCGTACCGAAATTTGAATTCGCGCCCTTTGTAAGCTCCAAGAACTTTGAGCACTAAGCCATATGTACTCTTCAACTTACGCCTAAATTCTTATATGCTTGATACATCTTATTTATTTATGTTGTATTGACAGATTGACGAATAGTATTTATTTTATTAGGCCAATAAAAAGAAAAAACTAAATAAATTAATTAAAAAACGTTATAATTTAGTTGCAACAAAGTAGTCTATGTTAACTTTTGCTTGTAAATTTCTCCTATAACGTATATTAATACCATAATGAATAAATTAAAAGCAAAAAACCTTTTTTAGAAAAAGCTTTTATTTAAACGCTTTAAAAAGGAGAAAATAATTTTTTTCTTTTAAATTTTAACTATTAACTCATAACCTCATTATACACAATTTATATGATCATAAAAGCTTGTCGCGCGATTTACTTGTGTAAATAAACTAGTACTCAAATTCAAATTCAAAATATTCTTTATTCAAATAGACTACATACAAGCACTTTTGAATCGTCGAATTAACATATAAACAAACTAATACTACTAATTATGTAAAATCTGCTAAGTTTAAAATTTTTAAGTTGCCAATGGCGTTATGTTGGGATTGTGTGGCAAGGGTACTTACTACCTTAAATATTGTCGTCTACGCCGTTACCTGCTTAAGCTCGGAGCTCTTGCCTGCTGGTCAAGCAAACGTAGCCTTAAGTAGGGTTATTAGAAGGTCTCCTTATTAAAGAGCTGAACTGTTCGAAATTCTCCGGCAAACGACCTTGCAACAATGATGC
>JAAIXI010000234.1:10694634-10794646 GCA_013403645.1 Heliconius nattereri | reverse complement strand
ATGGTCCGCCATATTAGAATTAGAATGACGTCACATATTTTATCGTGCATTGTCATCCAAAGTAAACGTGTATACAAAATTTCAGCTCAATCGGTTGAAGATATCTACTTCAAAATTGAGCTCCAAGATTTCACCCGAACCCACATACATACATTGCAAGTTAAATAAAAGCTTTTAAAATAGTAAACCAGATAAAAATAGAACATTTTGGCTTGAAATTTGTGTACAACAATTTTATTTAAATGTCCACAAAACATAGCATAATTTACATAGGAACATGTAATGAATTTTATGAGGCAAGAACGAATTTTGCCGTCGCTCCAACGAGCGGCCTTTGATCGAGAGGCGCATCAAAAAGGAAAATTGGTTAGGTTTTTACGCTCATACGATCGGATACACTACAGTTTCAGAATAACACATTTTCAGTTCAAAGTATTATGTAAAATTTTAAATAAAATGTTTTGGACAGCTTTCGATGTTTATTTTTATTTTACCATTTACATAAAGATAAGATATTTAACATAATAATTTATGCTATAGCTTAAAAATATGGAATATTGTTTAATTAATTAAAAAAATAAAAATAACGTTTGGAACTGTCATTATAAAAAAATACTATGGACATTGATATCGGCAGAAAAAAACGAATAATTCTGTATTAGCTTTTAACACTGACTCTAACACTTATCATCAATACTAAATATTACGTACTGGAAGAAACCAAGCGATACAATTTGTCTATCTAATCCAATCGTTCTTTTTTTTTTTTCAAATATTAAAATTATTTTAATTAGGTTTCACGCGGAATTCCGAATACAGAACGAAAGGCACAGGGAACCTGGGAACCTAGTGTTAAGATTACATTTGCATTAAGTGACTTGCGTTCCCCACTTTGTTGAGTGGTGGAACTCAACGTCACGCTTTGTTATCAGAACAAGGAAACGAAAATATTAAATAATTATCGACTCGAGTAGGAATCGAACCCACAGCCTGTCACATTTACAGTCACACTTTATGGTCCTGAGCCACGGCTACCCTCAACTACTAGAGTATGATTAAAATACCTATATATTTTAAAGACCGAAATCTTGCTTACTTTTCTATTCTTAGTCTATGTATATAATGGAAAACAGCCCTTAGAGGCAACGTGATTGTTCCTGTCCTCAGCACACCTCACTGGCAGCAATTTATAGACGCTTGCCATGTTATCTAGATAGTAAAGATTCTCGTCTGTATCGTATATTTTAAGATTTTGAATAAGCTAGGAACATTTGTTTAAAACTATTCTTACTTTGAGTAGTTTACTTGATAGTCTTAATTTAATTAGTTAGCTTTGCACGCATTAACGATTATGTTATTACCTGAATTACAAAAATGCGAAGTGGCGCAGGGGGACAAGAGTATGACTGTTAACACGACGGTTGTAGGTTCGGTTCCGTGGGATGAAATATTTAATATTTTTGTTTCCTCGCTCTGGCAACGACAGGCCCTGGCTCTGGTAAAGCTCAACGTCGAGTTCTGAGACTCAACGCGCAATATCCCAAAAATTCCGTCCTCTCTGCCTATCCTGCTATGTTTAGAATACAGTGAAAATAAAATAACATATACAAAATAATAGATTAGACAAATATACATTAAGAAATATTATCAATTGCATAAGGAATAGGAAATATAATTTGATATTAAAATATAAACAATAAATCAAATATTTTTTTAATTTCTTTCGCAGTTTTACAGGTTAAATATTTGCTAATTCAATAATAACTAAACATATTGACTTTCACGTCTTTAGCATCGTCGGCCATAGATTTTGTACAGCTGTAGCAAATCCTATTAGGCGCCACATTGTTCGACGTCCGACGTCCAGTCAGCCTTTCATCGCAAGGGAAAGGAAAAAAGCGTTACATTTCACACATTGTTTATTAGCTTATTCACCGGTAGTATTTGTACGTTAAATATGATATTTGTAGTATTAATTATATTTTACTAATATTATAAATGTGAAAGTTTGTGATGATGGATGTTTGTTCTGCTTTTACGCAATAACTACTAAACAAAAGTGTACAGTAATGTAGCATATACTCGTACATCAAAATAATTACACAAGCTACAGTTTTTTTTTATTTTTTTTTATTAGATATTATCATGCGATCAGTCCAAGGACTATGAACAGATGTGTGGAGAGCTATAGTGGTTTTTTAGGAACTCATTCCTCATTGGAAATGTTTCCTATATGGAACATTCCTATATGGAACAAGCTACAGCTAGGTAAAAAAATATATAATTTGGCTATAATATAACAATAGGTACTTTTTAGGCGATGAGTCCGCGTGAATGGGTAGATGGTATCTATTATTGTATAAAAATAACGTCAAGGTTTCACATTTTGTGTTCTGAGTAAAAATAGCCTACCATGGAGTTATAGGTAATATCTACATACAATCTGTACGCTCAAAAAACTAATAAAAATATTAAATTTGTTATTTGGCATGTATCATTATTTAATGAGTACAACGACTAATTAGAATTTATTCTTTACTAGTGGGCCCGAACGCGGCTACGCCCGCTTGAACTATACGAATATTTATTAAATATATTTATGAAATTATTTTTAGTTTTCAATAGAGAGATGTGTTAAGCAAACTCATTTTGAGTGACGTGTTCTAACAACAAACTTTGCAATTCGTTGCTTAGCAACGGTTGCATAGCGACGGTTGTTATTAACATGGCAGAATAAATTGCATGTCAAATTAATAAGTATTTTAATTTATTGGTATATATCGAAAATATTACAAATATGAGAAGAAAAATTATCCTATGTTCAATTCTCTATATGAGTATTTTATCACAATTAAATTAGCGGTTTGGCCCTGATTGCGTAAAAGACAGACAGACAGACAGAGTAACTTTCGAATTTATAATATAAGTATGGATATGTATATTTGATCTGACAATTATACCTAACGAATTAAAACTCATTATATTGGAAAACCCAGAGTTTGTTTTTTAATATGATGTAGATTTTTTTGTAGTAAATGTATGCGTTTATTAAGGCATACGAATTTTAACGATATGGGTTTACTAATATTATTTTACAATATATGGAACTCATGCAGGTAGGACAATTTATCTAAGCATAAATTCTGATGTAATTTGAAAATTCTTCCGTAAATATACAATGCGATGTAATATACGTAAATTTTATAGTTTTATTCTGATAAAGAACCTAGCCTGACTCTTGACAAACATTATGTTCTCTAATTTTCATCCGAATTCCGGACGTGCTGTTGAGTGCGACGGAACTTGGCGTACAAAGGAAGGAAATGAAAATTCAACAATCATAATTTATCCTCCTATAGCAACCCTCATAAAGCCACTAATATATATATAAATAATGACAAGATAACATTCTCATCACGACCGCCGAAATAGATGTATAAATAAGTATTTTTTCCTCAATTGACCGAATTATACAAGCGTCAAAATGGTTTCCGCAGTTCTGTAATTTAGGTACCAACATATTAAGGTAAACAAGAACAGTATATAATTTAAACATAAAGTCAAAACTATAACATAATAACAAATGTCAATAGAAAATTTATGGAATTACTTTAAAATGAATATACAGATATTTATGCTATTTTAATGTTTTAAAATCGTCATGAAATTATCTTATTTATAAATTAAATCAAAAAATTAAATCAGCTCCACGCTGTATCCCGCACAGAGCAGGGTAGGCAGAGGGAACCTAGTATTAAAACACTCCATACCCCACTTTCTGCCGAATTCTGTAAGCATTGCGTGTTGAATGGCAGAAGTCAACGCCGCGGTTTGCCTCGACACCAGAGTAATGAAATCCATACCTATATTATAAATTCGAAAGTAACTCTGTCTGTTTGTCTGTCTTTTACGCAATCAGGGCCAAACCGCTAATTGAATTGTGATAAAATACTCATATAGAGATACTTGAGGATCTCGGGATGAACATAGGATACTTTTTTTCTCATATTTGTAATATTTTCGATATATACCATACTAAAATACTTATTAATTTGACATGAAATTTATTCCGCCATGTTAATAACAACCGCCGTTGCCGAGCAACGATTTGCAAAGTTTGTTGTTTGAAAACGTCACCCAAAATGAGCTCGCTTAACGCATCTCTCTATTGAAAACTGAAAATAATTTCGTAAATATATTTAATAAATATTCATATAGTTCAAGCGGGCGTAGCCGCGTTCGGGTCCACTAGTTGAAATATAAATTTAAAAATATATTTCATAACCTCGAGTGGGATCGAACCCACAATGGTTTACAGTCACACTTTGTGCCTGCTTCGCATCTATAACTACACGAACAAATATACATATAAATACAAAGGTATATAGACATACATACATACATACATACATTGTACTGCAGTACACCCAATTTGCAGTGATACATTTCCCTATTATAACTAATTGATTTCGGTTGAACAACTGTCAACTTTGCCGCCGGCGTCCGTCCGGGCGTATTCTGTAGTTAAACGACACTGGTTTCGCATATTCGTTAGTCTATTCTGATATCGGTTGCCCTGACTTTATTATATAGTGCCACATAATTGCTGACCACAGAGTATCTAAGCTAAACTTTGTTATATTTGTACATGTAATAAATATTCCTGACTTATATATTTTTTTTAGGAACTTATAAATATTTTTGATCGTACCTATTTGAACTTGCGCCTCTTGGAAACTATTTAAGCGTTCCACGAGGTTCAAATCCCGCTAAGTTCAAAATTTGTATACGTTTCGTAATAGCTTCGTAATTTAAAAATGTCAAAAATATTACTGACTTATTTATCTTCAACAAGATTTTTTTACATAATAATATCATTTATATAACGAAAAAAAGGAGGAAAAATATTTGTTGCTTTCAAGTCGTATAATATATAAATTTATCTTTTTTAAACTTGAACAACTATGTAGACCTATCCATTATAATTATTATTATCTTTAAAAATATGACGTTATGTAATATATATACTCAATAGCCAATTTAAACAAAGTTACATGTGAACATTTTTGGGATCAAACAAATTGTATTTACACCACACGATGTACATTTTGTGGCAAAGGTTCACTCATTAACCAGCGCGTATTTCCGAGCTCCCCTCACATTTCCGGACTCAGGATACCCTAGGTACAAGGGTACACTAACTTATTTATTCGTATTTAAGTATTTTATGTATTCTAAATGGACTAAATATGTTCGAATAATAATGGTATCGAATGGTCAAATATATAAACCATCATAACGCCTATATAGCTTAACGCCGTCCTGGCGCGGCAAGACTTAGGTCAACTTACTCAGTTTACTTAGTTTACAAAAATACATGAAATTAAAGAAGAATTATATTTTGAGCTTTTTGTCATACTCTTACTTCTTCGCTTGGCACAAGACGTCTCACAAATTAGCAAAAAGAGAATAGTGGAACAATTATCTAAATAATTATGATTTTTAAAATTCAGCGAAAGGCGGACGGAACGGACTCTCTTAGCACTAGGTTCCCCCTACCCTGCTATATTATATAGCGGGAAGCTGAAAAAAAAAACGTATGTGAAAAGACTATGTTCATACTGAGATTGCGACAGTTGCAACATTTCAAAAAGTGCAAACAAGTCAATGTCTTAATACTAGGCTCCCTCAGACTACTCTGTGTACGAAATATAGTGTGACAATAAAAATGTATACAAATACATATACGTATACAAATACATATACGAAAATATATTGCTATAAAGCATATTTGAAAACTTAAAATATTTCTATTTTTATGTTTCACACTCATCCTTTTAGATTTATTTGAGTCCACTAAATCCAAGTATTGGCGTTATAAGTCTTTTCAAGCGACGAGCGGTCTAATCTAAAGCTTCGGCTGAACATGCTGGGAACTTGGAACTTTCTTAAAAATATTTTTATAGCTTAAAAATATTTCTCCTTTGTTGTATTTTCTATAAATATATTGTATGTGTTTTGACTTCGTTAGCCGCCTCAAATGCCTTCAGAATTCGGCGGAAACTTAGAAGCGGAGTGTCTTAAAACTAGATTTCCTCTACCTAACCTGTTTTGTGCAAGATATAGCGTAAAAGTGATTTATTAATTATTTTTAGAAAACACAAAAAAAATTGAACGCAGCGGGATTTGAACCTGCGCCTCTTTGGAAACCGCCTAAGCGTTCTGGCCATCTAAGCCATGCGTTCTCATCGCGCTACGTCGAAATTTATTGAATAAGAAATTTCAATTAAGAAAAAATAATGCATTATAATCTATACTAATATAATAAAGCGGAAGAGTTTGTCTGTTTGTTTGTTTGTTTGTTTGAACGCTAAAATCTCTGTATCTACTGCTCCGATTTACTTTGTTTTGTTTTGTATGAAAGCTGCATTCTTCAGAAGTGCTATAGGTATATATTAAATATTAAAATACTTATTTCTAATTTAACATGCAATTTATTCTGCCATGTTAATAACAACCGTCGTCGCTACGCGACCGTTACCGCGACATTTTGATATTCATCCTTATGACAATAAATATAATAGTCACTTTTAGCGTTTCATCTAGATGGAAATTATAGTTTACTGTATAACATTCTAATAAATAATTAAGGAGATGTCACTGATTCGAAATGACCTAGCCGTCGGGCGGCATAGTATGAGTATGACCGACGCGAACGGGCGTTGATGATTTTGACGGTTTTATAAATTTTCGTACATTTTCTAACTATTGTTAATTTTATGTAATTATTTGCTGTTTATAATTAATTTAAGCTACACTTTGGTTCTCTTCTTATTTTCTTTGTGTAGTTTCAAGTTTGATCCTGGGATTTTGTTTGATATTGCTCGCAAAAATTATCCTATTTAATATAGAAAATTATTTAGTTATTTCATAGTCTATATCTATGTACACACGCACGGAAAACTTTAAGTACTTTTTCTAATATTAAGAATACCCTTTAGTTACGTTTACTTCTTTTGTTGGTTCATTTCCATAACTCAGATATTTTTTCTAATAATATGTATGTACTTATTATTCTTTTTGATTATTTAAGCTTATATGTTCTTACTCATTTTGTTGAAAACTGAAAATAATTTCATAAATATATTTAATAAATATTCTTTTATGTCAAGCAGACGTAGCCACGTCCCACTAGTATTACATAGCTTTATAAACAATGAACCATTTATATCTACAATTAACGTACCGGCTTACACTTTTTTATTATATTCCCTGTGTTTCTAACTTATAATTAGGCGGCGTCACGACAAGCAGGCTTCACAACAAAATTTTTCGACAACATTTTATCGTTACGCATTCTGGCCTGGAGCCAGTGCTTCGAACTCTAACAACTTTATTATGCATAACCTAATATCGTGTTAGCCTAAATAAGCAACAGAACTCTTGCCAAATTGTGCCTTTACATTTTCATTAGATCATGCTGCTGTCACCGCGGGTACCTAATTAACGGTACGACCGTGCTATATTGAGATTTTTTTTTAAAATTTAAAAATCAGCCATGTTATCTTCACTACACCTTAAATATGTATATTCTAAATTGACGTAAAAAATATTTTGAAAAATTGCCAATGTTAATACTAGTGGGCGCGCGCAGCTTCACCTGCTTATTTGGACCCTTAGGGGTGAAATAAACCATGAAACATGTGTTCAATGAAATATTTTTATAAAAATCGGTGGCGATTTAAAGATTTTTCCATATAAACTTTCAACCCCTTATTTGCACTCTTAGGGGGATAATTCTAGAAAACCATGAAACTTGTGTTCAATTAAATACTTTTAAGCGCCTAAGTTCCAAAGCTTATAAAAATCGGTGGCCATTTAAAGATTTTTCCATACAAACTTTCAACCCCTATTTCACCCCGTTAGGGTTAAAATTTTTCAAAATCCCTTCTTAGTGGATGTCCAGATTATGAAAGTAAACATCTGTTCAAATTTCACGTTTCTATCATCAGCGGTTACGGCTGTGCGTGCGTCTTACCTCAGTCAGTGAGGACAAGTCTTTTTATATATATAGATTTGAATAGTGTACTTGAGGCACAAGCGTGTAATTGTAAACGCGACGCTTGTAGATTCGATTCCCACTAAATTATTAATATTTTCATTTCCTCAGTCTGGTAACAAAGCACAATGCGACTTTGAGTTGCGCCACTCAACCTGCAAAAATGCCTCAAGAATTCGGTGAAGTGTTACTCTTAATGGGCAATGGAAATTAAATAAATTGAGGGATTTTTTTTATATTAGAATAATATTTAATTTTATACACAGGAAATTGAGTCAATAAAGTATTTAAATTGTTTATGCATAATTTTTCTAAGAAAAAATTGATTTTGTAGGCTTATTCATGTCATGCTCGCAAAATCGCCGAGACCAGACAAACGTGTTTAGCCTTTGTTTCATATTCTTTTAATTTTTAAAGGCGCCCTAGATGCCTGCTTGATATTCTTAGCACACGAGTTCCTTTTTATTTGAATTGAAACATGATATTTTAATAGATACCTTTAGTCTATGGATCTTATTTGGTGAATTTCATTTACTATTTTAAAATACTAAATAAGAGCTATAATATATTTGAAGTAACAAAAAATTGAGGCTTAAATTAATCATTAATAACATTTCGGTATTGTAGCAAGTGGTGACGCAGGGTTGCAAGCGGCGGAAAGTGGTGTGTGGAGTGTCTTAACACTACACTATCTCTGCCCACCCAGCTATATGCAATACTCAGCACGTAGCTAACAAAAACTGACGATTTAAAAAAAAACTGACAACTAATACAATACAAAAATTTTCAAAACAACCATAGAAATATGTTACACCGTACGTATTTACAGCAATTATAAAGGCAGCTCACCGCAAGACTCTTGACTCTCGTTGATATACTCATATACAAGCTTTCATATTACCACTTTATCCGACGTCCCCAGTTCCCTTCTCACTGACATCCATTATATCAAAATAAAGGAAGATACGTATAAACATGTACAACACTCGACAATTACTCCTGTCTGAGGACTCTCTATCACCCCTTGCTTTTTGGCAGAAACGACAGACATCAAACACCAATATATATATATATATATATTTAGGCCATGTATGGGAAATGTTCTTATTTACAGCTTTTTGAGCATCTTATAATAATGTTACATATATAAATTTGGGGCCAATCATGGCGCAGGGGTTCAAGTGTGTGCCTGTAAGCGCGATAGGTTGTGATTCTGATTCTCACTCGAGGAAATTAAATATTTTCATTTCTTCGCTCTCCAGCAGCAGAGAGCAGCGGAAAGTAAAAAGCGGAGTGCCTTGTCCATACTAGTTCATCACATCCACGACTGATTTTTGAGGTTTTGTTGTAAATGTTCTTTTGGTTAAAGCTGGTAGCTATTACATATTAATAAAATTTTGTCTTTCAGATATCTTCTGGTTTTTGATATTCTAAATACTTACAAAATTCTTCCTTTATTTCTAATGAAAAAGTCACATTATACCTCACAACTATGTTGGAGCTTGAATTTTGTTGCAAGGCTAATAATTAAAAGATAGCAGCGTTTTCATTAACCTTACAAAGTAACACATTTAGAAGATGGGATGTATATTTTTGAATCTGCTTACAATTTTTTGTTCGTTTTTAATATTATGATGATAGACCAAAAAAATATTATTTCTTTCCAAATAATTATTTTACATTGTATGTACATAGCAAGGCAGGTCGTAGGTAACCTCGGAACCTACCGTTAAAATACTTTTTGCCATTATTATTCAAAATGGAATATACAAGCATAAATCCGGTACGTAAACAAAGACCCAATATATTATATTCACAATATTGCAAATGCTTATACAGATTTATCCTCAAGAGGCTCATACATTTATCGTTCAATAGAAAATGCATAATAAAGAAGATAATTAATTTCTTCTTTCTACTAAATGATAAATTGTATATTAATATAACGACATACAAAACTTCCAACTACTGAGAAACATAAGGAAAACCACGACAACTATGCTTTAGTGAGAATATGTTTACCGTGGACTGAACCAGGGGAACGTAGAAGAAATAACTCGAGTATATATAAAGAATTTCTCCTATATCTTTAGCAATATATTCTCTTTAGCAATCTTTAACACTTCCCTCTTCCTAATCTGCTTTGTGCGGGATACAGCGTGAAGCTGATTTTGATATTTATTATATGAATCTATATTTCCAGTGCGTTTTGAGTTTCACCACTCAACATTTAACGCCTCCAAAGAACCTATTTTTAGTGTGGAAACCTTACAATACTGAAAACAGACTGGAATCGTATAATTTTCATTTTATTTATCTAAAAAATACATTTTATATACTATATAAATACAGATACGTATTAGTATGCACAATGCACAAATAATCACATTTTCCCGTACACTGGGCCAAAATACCACCTTAATACATTATTGCTGGAGCAAGACGATGTACAATAAACTCATAAATTTGAATATAAGATGAATATTTCGATGAACACAGAAGAGCGGTCGTATCTACTTTAAGTCTTATTTTCAGTATAGAACATAGCAAATTGAAATTTAAGGAGTTCCTTAAACCTACTGTAAATAACATAGTTATTCTTTCCTTTAACGCGATTCTAGAAAATGAACAAATAGGAAGTGATACTAGGCCATTTCATGCATTCAACATCTTTCTTAAATTCAAATATAGATATTGAAATACAATGAATGAAATAGATATATGTATTTTTTTAGCGTTGAGTTTTATCCCGCATACAGCAGGAGAGGCCATGGGAAACTAATGTTAAGACCACTCGTTCGTTCACCATTTCACTAATTTTTAAAATTAGGCGCCCACTTCCAAAAAGTAATATTAATAATTTTCCCCAGTGAGATTCAAACTTACAACCATCGTGTTTACAGTAATAATTACGTAGTAGTATATAATATCATGTAGAGACGCTATACCTATATTTTACAAATATGCCAGACACTCGAGAATTCTCACTCTTGATAGAGAAATAGAGTCTCATATATTCTGTCAGAGGAATATCATTCAGTACATTTGTATTTGACAATGTTGTAGGGTACAAAGTTAATAATGACCATTGACGTCAAAAGATTTGTATTCTAAAATAGATTTTTTTATTATGTAGCGGCTATTCTAGTAGTAAATACATTTTTTTTCACGTGGCTTTTCGTTCTTTGAGAGATAATAAAAAAGATTGGCCTAATTAAACTTCTAATATCTGTAACACCGTATTGTTTTGGTAGAGTTTACTTAAATACTGAACTTATACAATAGATTAAAAGAAAACTTAGTGTTAGTACCTACCTAGTTATTTTTAATTGGTTTTCAGCCTGACTGTGTTCAGCTACGCTGTATTTCGCATGTAGTAATGTAGTCAGAGGGAAACTAGTGTAAAGGCGTTTTGTTCCCTACGTGGCACTCCGCCATAACAGCGTCAGTGGGTTAAATCTAACATCACGTCCCGACCAATATGGTATTCAACATTCGCTAAAATTATTTATATAACAAAATAAAAACGTTTGACACGAGGTACCAGCAGGAAATACCTGTTTAAGATGCGCGACCCACACCCGCGAGCGATTGTTCCTTGTTTTTACAAAGAACTCCCAATTTCTACCTGCTTATAGCGTTGTACTGATAAAAGTGATGAGAACTGATTGTGTAGTGGAAAGAAATACTTCCCCAATCTATTGTGGGACTTCTGTTTTGTCGTTTTGTCAATAGTATTGACGGTAATTTGTAAAAAGTAATAGGTGTTTCTTATGTAATTTATATATGTGCTGTAAATGTCTATTATACAGGATGATTGTTAAATGGGTAGATAAATTGATACAGGTTTTAGAGGAAGTTATTACTATAATTTTTAACCTAAATTGAATATCCTTATAAAATAAATACAATATAAATTTAATATTTTCCGAGAATGCTCATTCAAAAATACAAAATCTAAATACCATATGTACGTAATAAAATACTCGAAAACAAAGAAATATTTTTCTCAATTATTATTATTATAATCTCGAATTGAAAATAACATAAAATTATTAATTAAAGTACATATATAAAATTTTATAGACATGATATCCTTTACCTCTATCTTTAATTACATTTTTTTACGTAATTGCATATAACAAAATATTCATATGATACAAAAAAAATGTGGTAAAAAAGTAAACTAAACACGCATAATATTTAACTTTAAAACTATCAATAAGAAGTGCATACAAATAAAAGACTTCAAAGGCAAGCTTTATAGAGAACCCGACGATAATTATATTTGACATTAACCTTAAAATCCGTTAGTGACCTTCTCAACATTCGTTATTTTTGAATGACCAGCGAACTGCCTGACCAACAGTACTCTAGCTGTACTGCGGGAGCAGGATAGAGACGCCGCGCGGAGCCTCCCGCATTCACGGCATTTATCGCCGCGTGTCGGAACCCACCGCGCGTCTGTTCGGACGGCTTACGCGAGTGACAGTGATAGTGAAGTAAGTTTGGCACAATGGGACCCAAAGTGGTGTTACTAGTGATGTACCTTGGCTTAGCTTTGGCTGATAAGAAGCCTACTATCACCGAAAAAATTATAAGCGACTCGGACCTGTCAGAGGTAAAGTTTAAAAGTTTTAACTAAGTTATTTGGCATGGAAATATAGCAATATAAGCAGTTGTTACGTTAAATAAAAGTTTGTTTTGAGTTTAAATTATGTTTAGTTTGTTATTTTGAGTGCACTCCAGTGGAGGCGGTACGAAGGCCTTTCTAGTCCACTTGGTACTTGGTAGACGCCAAGTAAAGAACTTGTTAGGCGAGTTCGTGTTTTGCAAACGTAATTTTTTTTAGTTATTTTTTAATACAAACTTTTATGCTTTTAATGTAAGCCCTTTTATATACATTTTGGAGGAAGGAAATATTTATACTTAATGAGGTATTTGTTATATAAAATGTATATAATGTTTGTTTAATAATTATTAAAAAAAGGGAAATTAATATATAAATAACGCTGATTGTAATTTACGCTGTAAAGTTAAAATTTGCCACACGCATGATAAGGCAAAACTATTTCAAACAACTTATACTGCCAGGCATTAAGAGTAATAAATCATAATTTTTGCAAGCTTACGACTTTCAAAGTAAAATTAAGGTAGGTATAAGTTACAAACTTTGTTTGTAATTGTAACAATCAACAGAAAGACGAACAATCTAGGTATAGCTTAATGAGGTACAAAAAAATTCTTTGGTTAACACTGTTTTTTTTTGCTTTGATAGAACATTTTACTACATATATGTAGTTATATTAAAATTGACTGGAAAACAAAAGTAAAGCGAGTTTATACGTATTTTATGAATAACTTAACATTAGCAAAACTTATAAAGAAATTTAAAACTATTATACAATACTTCCCATTAAAACCTGACTGCTTCTGAAATTCTGTAATGTTCGCTTCATACGAGAGGGGCTTTTAAAAATTCGACTCCCTGAAGAATAAAAAATGGAAGAAGCATTACTATGGAAATATGACTCCTATATGTACAGGTGACTTCCTATACAATATAGGTACCTATGTAAGATGAATGCGTGTCGCTGGTGCTGTGAGACAATGGATTTATTTGACATACATAAGTATATTACTTTTACTGTAATTACTTAAAGTATTTATTACGAAATCTATTTTCAAGTAGTTTTTTGTATAATTTATAATATGTATTTTCAGAAAACTGTTTTTTTTTAATATCAACACAATTAATATATGTTTTTAAATATAATTTAGTACATTTATATCATCAATACTAATTTAGTTAATTAAACTAATTTAGTATATAATTTGACAGCCACTTTCTACATTTATAAATTGAATTGTATGGTAAATTTCATTGATCATTTCCTAAATAACAAAGACACAACAGTATCGACGTTTATTATGGTTTCATGCGAAAAAAGCTCTGCAAAACGTCCCAAAAAGACACAAACTCTTATTCAAAAACAAAATTTACACAAAACTCACAAACTTTTTTCAATTATCATTACAAAAAAAATAGATAAAATTGTAATTTCAACCCAAAATAGATGGCAAATCTAAAAAAAATATATATATACACCGTGTAGAGCCACTTTGCGTATCTAATAAGATTTATTAAAGCCACCAGTCCGATTATGACCCGCTAGCATGAGTCATGTGGGGCGTTGATCGAGAATTCCTCAGCGTTGACGACAGTATAAAGGGGCAGGTTGATTGTAAATTAGCATATAATTATGTTTTATAGAAATTATGTTATATACATATATGTATTTGTGAGTATTGATTATTAATTTAGTTACTAGTATTGAAGGTCAAGAATATAATTTCTATTATAGTTTACTTTATGACATACTTATACTTTTATTATACAAGAGAATTTTACATTTTTTAATAAAAAATTTTCAAAGTATTAAAAAAAACCTCTTCCGAGGGCGGGACAAGGGTCCAAGCCATCGGTGGTTAGGACTCCAAAGAACCTTCTCACTAACATTTACTTTATTATTATTAACATATTTTTGTTATGTGATATCCTGTATCCCGCACATAACAGGGTAGTTAGAGTATTTAGTACTGGAACTCTATTTTATTGCCTGGACAAAAGAGCAAAGAAACTAAAATATTGAAAATGTAAAAAATATTCGAGTCATTTGACGTTTAATAAGTAAATTGTATATTCAAATTAGCGATTGTTTTTTATAATAATTCTTATTCAAAACCTATATAGCAAATTTTTCGTTTTATTAAAAAGTTAATTCTATATTTCTATTATCAGCATTTAGACAAGGATTTAATCTGAACAAAGTAATTAATTACAATGGAAGTCACTTTAATAAGGTTTCTAATTCCTTTGATTGCAAGTTTCAGTTCATTATGCGATGCTCACTAAAAGTTTGCTTTTGTCGTTTAATCAAGATATCGGCGTTCAGTTTGTAAATATTTTGATTAAAGTTGGATAGTACTAATGACTGTTAGACATTCCTTTATATAATTAAAATTAAATTAAACCTGCTTCACACAACAGGGTAGGCAGAGGAAACCCAGTTAAGACACTCCGTTCCTCATTTTCCCCCGAATTCCCCGAGTGTTGAGCTGCGGAAGTCAACATCGCGCCTCAACACCAAAGCGAAAAAAATAGAAATGTAAATATAAATTGAAATAAATACACTTAAATGTCTATATTATAATAAAATTAAGTAACGGAAGGCCTAAGTAGTATAGCAATTACACAAGGAGAAATGTAAAGCGCCTTCTTTCCACCGGAAGACCATCTGTGCCTTTATTGCTAATTGCCCACATAAGGTTAATGGAACTAAGCAAGTTCAAATGAACTAGTTAAACTAACCTAATAATGTCATTGTGAAAGTTTCCTTCTAAATACTTTTACGTTATATGGGTATATGTAAGTGACGCCAGTCAGTCAGACGCAAGGCGCGGCGTTTAGTTCCGCAACTCAATACACAATGCCTCCAGAATTGGACAGAAAATAGGTTCTCTCTGTCTACCCTGCTGTGTGCTGAAAAGTAAATAAATAATTTCCTGTACTTTCTTCATTGCCTACTTAAATTATACTGGTGGAATAAAAAGGCAGACAATATTCTCAAGGAGTGACTTAACAGATTACTGTTAAAAATTTAAAGTACTGGGACAAGAAACGAAAGCTATTAGGCAAATGGGTCATTCATTACATTACTCTTATATTTGGAAATGCATTAAAAGAAATGCTTTGTGAAATTTCTTAAGAACGACGCTTCTGTACTCTTTGAATCAGTTTAATTGAATCGAACGCCATTTTAGTTTCCTATAAATATTTATCTTGTTCATCAATAAACAGTACTTGAAGTAGTACTTCCCTAGTTCAAATAAATTACATTTTATATCAATTTTGAAGCATTTTTAAACTTATATACTACTCATACTAGTATTTCAAGAAAATGATATACTTTTTTCGTCAAACCTCCCTCGTTAAATTATTTATTGTAACTATCAATTTATTTTTCACTTTTTTCTTGTGAGATGGTTGCCACCAAAATACAGTGACATTTTGGTTTTTTTTTGGATTTTTTTTTAACACTTGTTGAAGAAAATATACAATTTAATAAGAACATATATTCATCACCAAAATATTTAACACTTCTGACCTTCTTGAAATTAAGAGTAAAATACAAATATAATTGATACAACACAAAACCTATTTTATAAAAGAAACTATTTTTCAAAAGATAAATGACAAAAGAAAGATTTGTGGAAAAGGACTGACAAGACAGTGATAGGATCGCTTGCTCACTGTGCCCGCTTCGCTTCAATCTAAAGAAAGCTTCGGTATATACTGTAATGTACGTTTAGTTTTTTAGTATGAATGTAAATGACTGTAGAATATTATTTCGCGTATATAGTGGCAGAATTGGTAGTCAATTGTGTTAAGTCAATTCTTTCTCCTTACCTTTCTTGAGTGGTGGAACTCAACGTTACACTTTGTAGGTAATATAGAATGGATATTTTATATGAAATAATATAATATAATGCTGGACCTATACAGGCATTTCTGAAATGAATGATTATGAAGTCAAAATTAACTGGAGTTAGTTTTAATATTAGTTTTTTTATAAATTTTGAGAGTAAGCGATAGTAAATAGAATATAAATAGGTTTTTATATATCTCGTGCGTGCACTAGAGCGAAGAAATGAAAATATAAATTTAAATTAATATTTCATTTTCCCGAGTTGAGATCGAACCTACACCCATCGGCGTTTACAGTTACACTTACAGCCCCTTTGCCACGACTGGCCTCAACTTACTTTTTCATTTAAATCGACACCACTAAAATGAAAAAAGCAAAATAATAAAATACTAAAACCAAAGACGTTCCATTTAAACGTAATAAGAAAATAACAGAAGATAATAGCTACCTTCAACAATCCAGCGAATTTAATCAAAGGAATACTGAATGGGGGGGTACTGGGGGGGTGAGGATAGGGATTGTTCGAATAGCTGTTGCAAAGAAACAAAAACAATCTTAACTTGGGTCCAATAATACACATCGATTACGATTTGATACACTGTCGGTTGGCTAATTGGACAGACGTCTCAAATGGCTACGTCCGCTCGGGTAATGTCTATATTGTAGTAATATTATAATTTCACTGGTGATGCTGCTTGGGTTTGTACAGATTACATGTAATATTTCATTGTTTTAGGTTTTCGTGGAATATTATTTTTATCCATTTTGATAATTTTCTTGGCTTAAAATGATAATATATAATAAATATAGCATAAATTAACATTTTTTATTATTTTATAGCAAAATTCTTAAATATAATTTATTACAATAAATATGTTATATATTCATTTGATGAGTTAAGGTTGGAAATTAAGAATTAATCATGTTTGTACATACATGGTACAAAGGCACGGTTTTATTCTAAATTAGTTACCGTTAATATCTCATTTTTTATATATTTATCCTCAATATAAATCTTATAAAGAAAATGTCCTTGAAACTGTTGTTTGAGTCATTCCTATAAATAAAAGTAAATGGTGAAGCAACACGCATCCTTACAAGTAAAGATGTAACTGACACCTAATTATTATACAATTATATAATCACTAGCTGCCCAAACGCAGCTTTGTACGCTTATTACGATTATATTATAGCCAAATTATTAAATCTGTATATAATTTGTAGCCTATGTGTTATTCTGATATATTACTGTAAAGTTTCATCCAAATCCGTTCAGTACTTTTTGATTGAAAGTGAAACAAACAGCCATCCTCACAAAATTTCACATTTATTATATTAGAAGAATCAAAATTATTTATATTATATTATAATATATAAATAATATTATATTTTAAGTTAAATTCTCTTAACTTCTTAATCTAGCTTAGATATCAATTAACTATTGATATTGTAATATTACACATATGAGAGGCTGTATGTATATTTAACCTTCACGCTTCATTAATGATTCAGTACAATATTACTACCGATAGTTACATTTGAATGACCTAAAGCAATTTATTACATCCAATATGTAATTTAAGGAACATTTTATTCGAATATTAAATAGCAGTGTTGGTAGTGGGATATGATTATCACGCAGAGAAAAATGATCATTTGCTCAGAAAATATATATATCTAAAAGACAAAATAGGTACGGTTTAATTTAAAGTAAACATATTTGAAAATAAAACCCCAAAATTTTTGAAGGAAGTGGTAGAACACGTCAATAAATCAAAGCAACGGGAAAATAACTCCGTCATCGCCGACCACAAAATATAGTGTCATGTTACTTACTTCCTTCAAGAAGCAATTATGATGGACAAGGGCCCCTTGTCAATTAACGGTCAGTTTAATCTTATTTGAGCTTCCTTTGTAAGAATAAGATTTATGCGAGATATAACGTTACTGAAGCGGCCTCGTCGCTTATGGACAAGAATTATCAACCACTTCGCATATCATATTATAAAAAATATGATATTTGGTACTTTTATGTTATTAAATGGTATGAATAACATTTTCCTTCTATATTTTCTATTTATACATATAATCTGGTGTCGGGGCAAAGGAGGAGTGTCTTAAAACTAATTTCCCTCTGCCTAAACTGCTAAGTGTAGGGTACAGCGTGATGCAAAAGAAATAAAATATACTTAGATATGTAGTTAAAACCGTAAAATAATAGTAGTATAGAAAACTTTAAAAATCCGACAAAATCTAAAAAATAATTTAAATAATTGCTCAGAAATTTACTCAATTTGCGGATATAAAAACAAAATGTAATTAAATAATAATAGTTCACTATCATCATAGCTACAGCCTATGCTTTTCACAATGAAATAATTATACTATTTAGTTTTTACTTTTATTCCATTTATTATTATTAACTATGAGGCGTAAGAGGGTGACCGTAACGCGAAGGTTGTAGGTTTAATCGCCAATCGGAGGAATTAATTATTTATATTTCCATTTCTTCGCTCTGGCACCAAGACAAAAGCCCAGCGTTGAGTTCCACCACTCAATACGCAATGGCTCCAAAAATGCGGCGGAAATTGGGGAACTGAGTGTCTTAACGCTCGGTTTCCTCTGCCTACCCTGCTATACGAAAAATACAGCGTGAGCCTGATTTTTATTATTAACTAAATTTTTTACTTTAATATTAGATGCTTGAACCTGTAATTGAAAATATCACCAGGTATTAAGCTGGGAAGTGCATAAATATAACACGCCTAGATTGCTTCGCTTAACTTCATTTAATGTGAACACGCTTGTCCGAATATAAATTGAATTGGTTAGTTCTACTGATAAAATAATTAATTTAATGCAAATGTTTTTTTTTCATGCTGTATCCCGTACATAACTGGGCGGGCAGTGTCATCCTAGTGATAAGACACTCCGTTGACCATTTTTCGCCGAATTCTGGAGGTGTTGGGTGTTGAATGGTGGAAATCAACGCCGCGCTTTACCTTGATACTGAACGAAGAAATGAAAATATTTCATTTCCTCGTATGGGAATCGAATCCAAGACATGTTGTTATAACCACACTTTGTGCCCTTGCCTCGCAACTGACCTCAACAGAGTTATAAAATGTACGATGAAAATGTGGTTGCCTCTTACAATTTTATTACGTAGTATTTCATGAAAGCTTCGAACACGACTCATTTTAAAGGCTTTTTTATATTGAAATTTATTATAATGGAGATTTTAGTATATGTACTCTCGTTCATTTTCCTGGTGGTGATTGTTTAAAACAAAAATTGAAGAATAGATTTTTACCATTGTTTTTCTTTGTAATAAGGTTTCATTTCTTTTAGGCATTTCATAATATATATTTGATGTTACCCTTTCTTAATAATAATATAAACAAATTGCTTTGACGTTTAAATTTCTTGAAATATATTTGACGTTAACTGTATGGTTTCTTATTCTATTCACTCCTAAAACCAGTTTTTTTACAGTATTATTATTTACAGTACTAGTTATATTTTCGGCAGTTTTTTCAGTAACTATAATTAAAAAATATATATCAAATGACATTTTCAGTATCCAATAATCAAATATATTACACATCATTATATCCTGTCGCCGCTTCCTGTGTTCCTGGAGGTGATGAATAATAATTCAATATGCGTAGATGCGGGTGTATCTTCCCTAACACTTTATATTCCATCTTCGTAAGTTTATAGTGCCACGTACGTACGTACATACATATATAATTTATATATGTATATTATATAATATGTAAGTTGTAATACATCTCGTATGCCGAAAGGAATGCCGATGTAAGTTTAAATAAATTCGTTGTCAAACGATATGTTTTATGTATGAACAAACAATGTATCGACATTTGATACTTGCCAGGTTTCTAAGTTATCGCATGGGAAAATGTGTGTTTTTCTTTAAAATATTTATATAAAATTATTAGTTTAAAAAAAACATTATTAATTACTTATAGCGCAACTATATAAGCAAGCAGATACAAAAACTAAATTTATTTAAATTTCAATATTTTGATATTTAATATCAAATTTACATACCTATATTTTGTATTGCAGCTTATGCTTAAAACCCTCAACTGAAACAAAACAAATCTTTACAAGAAGTGTAAAATAGTGATATTATAATACAAAAAAATATTTTTTAAACATTTTCAGGAGAAATTTGCAGGAATTAAAACAACAGTGAACAGTGAATACATCAGCTCACGTCATCCGTTTACATGTTAAAAGGTTTTTGAATGAAAAAATACAGGCAAATAAAGTATAAAACTATTTTGAGTTACATTGAATTTCGATTATAAAAAAGCAAAAGTCTTCTCGCTGCACTGAATATTTATAATGCATATTCGAAAAAATTGTATTACAATTTACATGGATGTTTTTTTTTTTCATTTCTTTCTTTTTGCTCTATAGCAACTGGGATTTTTCTAAGTGCTATTGTAACTTTTAACAGTTGTAATATAGACATTATAGTCAAATTAGTAGTCTTATAAATGTACGAAGTGCACTAAAACAGTTGAGTAGTATTTATAAAATATAATTACTTTTATTTTATAATAATAATAAATTACATTGCACAGGCGTATGACTGTAAGATTGTAGATTCGATTCCCACTTGAGGAAATAAAATATATCGTATTTATACTTCGATCTGGCGTTGAATTAAAGGGACATTGACTCCTGCCTTTCAACATGCAATGCTTCCGGAATTCGACGGAAAGTAGAAAACAGAATTTGGAGCGTAATAACTTAACACTAGGATCCCAGGTTCCCTCTGCCTATCCTGTTATACGTGGAACTACAGTGCGTAACTGAAAAAAAATAAAGTGCAACAAAGCAAAGGGAAAAAATTAGACCTCCCTTAATTCACTTAAATCTACAGCCTGAAGATTATGTGTGTAGACATAATAGGATGACGGGGACTCGTATTCTAAGAAATTCATTAAGTAATAGCTCTGCACGCTACCTGCGATTACCTTCCCTCTCAAAAGGTTAATCTATACCGGAATGTCAAAATCCGGCCCGCTTATGAAAATTTATATGGTTTCCTCCGTATATATTATTTATTCAGATGTTCTTCCAATTGCTATTTCAACGGAAAAAGGATAAGTTATTAATGTTCATAAAAATATGTATTACTATAAGCTTCTAATGAGACTTTTGGAAAATAATATTTTCTTCTTCTCTATTCCAAATTGCTAAATTTGTTGCGAATATTTAACGTATTTATGGTACATTTATGACTCTCCGTTCCCTATCATTCTGATGCATTCTGAATGCGTTGCGTGTTGAGTCGCGGAGAACATGGAATATTTCATTTCCTCGAGTTGGAACCCATAACTGTCTCGTTTAGAGTCAACCTTGTATCCCTACTTCACGACTGGCCTCAACTCCTTCTCTCTCCATTAGTACTTCGTAAGCATTGTGTCACTTAAGTAATAAATTTTAACCATAATATTTGTCTCCCCCTCTTGTAAATGTACGAGCTATTTATAATAATAATTACATTTCTGACCCTTTTAGTTCGTTTAGTTACACCTGCTTTAAAGTTAAATTGACTTTGCATTAAAGGATAAATTCCCTTTTGTGAAAGTTTTCTCTTGCGTAGAAGATTTTGAGCTTTTAACCTCGAGGCGTTATAGTAGTTTGTTTAATAAATTAATAAAGTGTTCTCAGCTAATTATAAATGTTAGAAAAGTTTCTGATTGAAACGCTGTACCTCTGTGTAGGTATATTTTTTTAGATTTACGCTGTATCTCTTACATAGCAAGTAACCTGGGAACCTAGTGTTAAAACACTCCATTCCACATTAGTTTCCAACTTTTCGCTGAACACTTTTTTTAAAGCATTGTATGAGTTTCGCTACTCAACACGTCTACTCAATGTCTCGAAATCTGGCAGAAAGTGGAGAGCGGAATGTATTGATACTTTTGTATGTATTGATACTCGATTTTCTCCTTAAGTGTGTCGAGGTAGCCTGTAAATTAAGTATGCAATTTCGTTTATATGCTTATGCAAAATTGTGCTCTAGGATGAGAAACTCTATTGTCTTGCAATAAAATGAAAGGTACTTTAATTATTGTATTTTTTTAAGCTTTACTCTGTATCTCGCACGAGGTAGGTAAAAGGAATCTGAGAGCTTAATGTTAAGGCACTCCGTTCCCAACAAGATACTTCCGTTCTCCATTGTCATTTTCTTGTAAGTAAATGTCGATTTAAAGAAAAAATGTAAGTTAGATAAATATTAGAAAAGAGATAAATAAGGCTTATTTTTCGATTTGGGTTCTAATATTCGAACCCATAATAATAAATAAGGTAATATAGCCATATCTCACGCTATTGAACAGTTAGCTACATTTGCTTTACTAAATTTTTGCATGACAAATTTTGCATCGAAATCTAGTTTTCAATTAACTTTTTCACGTAATCTAGGTCAGATTTCATAAATATTTCTTAGAAAAACCACAAACCATTTAACTAAGCTAGCTTAGGTAAGCATTTTAATATTTTTATTTTACTAGAGACTAAAACGCTGTTTCGCCCGCTTCAATTTATTTTTATATTATAGCCATAAGATTTTTTTAATATATATATTATTTTTATAAAAAGTACTTTATGTCCTTTCTAATATCTTTAAAAATATGTGTTCAAGGTTTCACGACAATCGGTTGAGCACAAAAAAAGAAAAAAAAATGTTAATTTCTAATAACACATTCATCGTTTTTAATATTAGTATGATAAGTAGGTACTATACTGTTCGTGGTCGTCTAAGTGTCTGTCCGTCCATCCGTCCGGCCATCTAAATTCCGACTTAGAGGAATGATTTTACTTTATTTATTTTCATTCCAATGCGCTGGTAGACGAAGCGCTACGTTTCACTTCCTCAACAACTGTAATATCTCGAAAATATAGCAGTGCGAGGGGAACACCTAGTTAAAGCATGAAGCTGTAAAAAAATATCTTCCCAGACCTTGTATAAACATCGAAAATGAAAATATTCTTTACATGAAATATAGAGCTAATATTATTCTACTAGTATTCTACATATATTCGATGACAAAAGAAATATTTAACTTAACTGCACTCTCAAGCACACGATATACTTTACATTTTCTAAAAGAAGGGTGAAAATTCTGAAGTTTCAAACGTGAACTTCGAGCTTTACAATAAATACTTACCCCTGTACGACTCTTACCCCTTCTTTAGGGGAGGGAATGTGTGTGACTCGAGTTGTATATATAGATGCAGTGCGAGGCCTACTCATGCATGAACTTATAGTAAGAGAAATGGTAGAGAGCAGGTTGCGCTTTATTGTGTTTTTATTTATCGATTGTAATAGTATATACTTATAATTTGTATATTTTTAGTTAGATTATGTACTTTTTTTTGTTTTGATGTCAAGGCAAAGTGCGTCGTTGAATCCCACCGCTTAAAACGGATTACCCCCAGAATTCATTGGAAAATGGAGAATGGAATGTCTTAACACTAGGTTCCGACTGCCTGAGTAGGCAGAAAATTATTTTTTACTAACCTATATAATAATTATTAAGTAATTAATTATGAAGTTCGCGTTCCTTAGAATACTAACGAGAAATAATTATATTTATGTAATATTTGTGTTTCTCCCTATAAAATAAAATTACGCCAAAAAAAATTGATTTTTTTTAGAATGCTAAGCCAAATTGAAATAAGCAGAAAAATGACAATACATTTATTATATTATTCAAGTCATTATTCTAATTAAATTATGCAAATTGATTTCCCCGGTACATCGTAGAGCTTAAGCTTTATTGCTAGCTACTCCCGGACGAGGGCGTTATTTATAAAGTCTATTACTTTTTGAAGTAATTTTCCTTAGATATGAGTTTTCTTATGAAATACGCTATAATGGTTATGAAATTGTTGAGTTGTTAGTTGCTTGTAGCATTTTCTGGTTACCTTTAAAGGAATAAATTGTTGTAAACTTTTAGGGACAAGAAAGAAAAATTGTGATATTTCACCAAAATGAACTGTTGTTCTATGCTTTTTTCCAGCTTCACCCTGTATCCTGCAGACAGCACTGTAGGCAGAGGGTACCTAGTGTTAAGATACTCCGTTCTTTACTTTCCGTCAAATTCTGGAGACATTGCGTGTCGAGTGGCGCAACTTAATACTACGCTAGCCCTCGTCACTAAAACGAAGTAATGAAAATATACATTTAATTTGTTCTATTTTTCTAAATAGATAATTGTATCAAATTGGTGAAACACACAAAGTGAAAAGTGTTCCCTTGGGCTCGCTATATTTTCACTGACTTCTACACTAATAATGCCAGCTGCCAATTGTGCCTACAACCTGTTAGCAACACGTTTTTACGAAAATTTTAAGCGGATTAAATTTCATATTCTGTTTGCATTTCGCAATCGGTAACATATTTTTTTCCCCTCCATTTCCTGGGCTATGGCGGAGTAATTAGGCAAAAGTTAGTCGAATATTATTATGTTTCCCATTTTTTGTTTAATCCAATATGTAACGTTACTTGTTAGAAAAACTTCGGGCTATTTTTAGGGTTATTTTAAATCGGTTTATAAATAATATATATATATATATATATATATATATATATATATATATATAACCCAATAACCCCAATAACCCTTGACGAAACACGTAATTGCCTTCGACGCATGAAGAACGGAAAAGCGGTGGGACCTGACGACATTCCGATCGAAGCGTGGAAATCGTTGGGCTCTCTTGGTGTGCTCATGCTTACTGACCTTTTTAACCATATCTTGAACACTGGTAAGATGCCGCATCAGTGGCGGCTTAGCTTTATTACCCCTATTTACAAGGGAAGGGGCAGTGTTCAAGATTGTGGTAGTTATAGGGGCATTAAGCTTATGAGTCATACCATGAAGCTCTTCGAGCGCATGATCGACTTCAGGCTCCGCCGAGAGTGTACTGTCTCTGAGTCTCAATATGGATTTCAGCCAGGATCGGGCACCATGGACGCCATTTTCGCCCTCAGAACTTTGATGGAGGCATACAGGGAAAAAAGGAGAGCTCTGCACGTGGCCTTTTTAGATCTGCAGAAGGCCTTTGACTGTGTGCCTCGTCAGTGTATCTGGTGGGCATTGCGATCCAAAGGGATCCCTGAGGCCTATATTGAGATTATCAGAGGCATGTACCACGATTCCGCTTCTATGGTTAGGACTGCTGTTGGCGACACTAGACCCTTCCCGATTACAGTGGGGGTTCACCAGGGCTCGGCTCTTAGTCCGTTCTTGTTCAATGTAGTGCTCGATACTGTCTCGGCTCACATCCAGGACCAGCCTCCATGGCTGATGATGTATGCCGACGACATAGCACTCATTGCCGAGAACCGACTGACGCTGGAGCGTAAAGTGAACCTCTGGAAGGGTACGCTTGAGAACGGCGGCCTTAAACTAAATGTGTCGAAGACAGAGTACATGGCCTGCGGGAACCGGGACTCGAGCACCATCCTTATAGGTCCTGAACCAGCCGTTAAGTCGGAGAAGTTCAGGTACCTTGGATCCGTTATGCACGAGTCTGGAGGCATCGACCACGATGTCCATGGCCGGATAAGCGCTGCCTGGGCCAAATGGCGGGAGGTCACTGGTGTGGTCTGCGACCGCAGAATACCGCCCAAGCTCAAGGGGCTGATATACAAGAGCATCGTCCGACCGGTTCTTTTATACGGCAGCGAATGTTGGCCAGCACTATCTCGGCACACTCAGGAGCTTCACGTCACGGAAATGAAGATGCTGAGGTGGATGTGCGGCGTAACGCGGTCTGACCGCATACGCAACACATTCATTCGAGGTAGTCTTGGGGTCCGTGACGTAGCGGATAAGCTCCAAGAGCGTCGCTTGAGATGGTTTGGCCACGTTACGCGCCGGCCTAAGAACTATGTCGGACGCAAGTGCCTTGCTATACTAGTTCCTGGGGCGCGACCTCCTGGACGCCCAAGGAAGCGCTGGTTGGATGTCGTGATGCAGGACATGAGAGCCAATGGTCTAACCACCGAGGACGTAAAAGATCGTGCAAAGTGGAGTAGGTTAAGTAGGAAGGCAGACCCTGGTAACAGCCGGGATTAATGCCAGGAAGAAGAATATATGTGTGTGTGTGTGTGTGTTATATTTTTATATATATATTTTTACACATATTTTGTTCTCCCCCACATGACAGGTTGGCTGGTAGAAAATGCTTCTTAGCGTTAAGCCCGCCTATTGTACATTTTTTTTGTGCAATAAAGAATATAAATAAATAAATAAAAAAATACATCACTTTCAACAGGCAAAGCCACAAACGGGTTGCTAGCTTAAAAAAAAGACAAAAACGACAACCACTAATAAAACACTACTTAACTAAAGCGACATTACAAATAAGATTGACGCGTAAAATCTTATTACGTGAAGCGTACAACTGAGTATGTATGTGAAGTATATTAATTGGATGGAGTACTGGTCCGAACGTGACTGGCGCTACTATTGTCTCACATCCGCTGGTTTATCGCGATTCCTGGTACCGCCCTTGTACGGCTGCGGCGCCTGGAAGTACTCTTTAGAAATGCCAATGTACGCTTGATGTCATTTTTTTTTTGTTTTTAGCTTTACGCTGTAATCCCAGATAGGCAGAGAGAACAATATTTTAAGACATATCGCTCCCTAGCTTGAATTCAATTTTTGAGACATTCTATGGTGAATGGAGGAACTTAACGCCGCGTTCTGTCTTTTTACATTCATTCCTCTTACGTTACGCCACGACGGCTTCATAAAAATACGAAAGTGTAATTTCGAGATATATTTAAGGATATATTACGAATATATAAATACTATAAGTAAATGTTAAATTATACAACAATAGCTCTCCCATGTAAGATAGACGGGCAAAACCTACTGACAAATCACCCCCTTCACGGTCTGTTATATCTATATATAGAACTTAATGTATTAACCGCAGCAATCAAGGGATGAATTAGGGCGAATGGACCTATATCAATAGATATAGGTATAATTTATTTAATTTGACACAAATTTAACAATTAAATTTTTCAGTTTTAATTTAAATGATATTACTAATATAGTAATAACTTCCTACGGATCTTCAATGTTAAGAGTAATCAAACTAGAAAATTTAAAACATTTTAGCTAACAGCCCTTTCAAAGATTCGAATTTGTAAACATCGAAAGGTACATTTAACAACGATATCTTACATATATAACTCAAAAACATAAACAACTATGAATATAATATTAAGTACATTAGGATTTAGTACCTACCCCCTAGAGATATAATGCCAGAATAGTATTATAAAATATCGTTAGCAATATCTTTTCCCTCAACATCCGCTATGAATGTGGTTATCCCGGTTTCTTCCTGAATTTAAAATTCGTTTGCGGCCCATTGGACGCGTCATCGTTGTTAATTTATGACCCCTTACCCATGTCAACGATATTAGATGAAGCGTGAGTACATTTACTGTAATAGAAATTTGTAATTTTAGATATACGTATATATTGGTAGGGTAGGATACTATTACCCTATAGGAATAGGGTAGGTAACAACTTCCTATTGAATGTTGAAATATTAATAAAAATGTTGATTTACGGAGCTTTTGACTGTTGTCAAAATATTTATTGGACGATTTTTTTTTTGTATTAAGGACATTGTAAAATACACGTCCGGAAAAAGTATTTATTTTATTATGTTTACGTTTTACGTTTAATGCCTCGCAATATACAGTGGAGAGAGAACGAAGTGTCTTAACACTAGGTTCCCTCTGGTTACTCTGGTATATGCAGGATACAGCGTGAATATTTTTTATTTTTTAACACGCTTATCATATTCTCTTTTTATAATATAACTCTACGTGTACGATATGTGTGGCTCATGAATATTTTGTTCATGCTACATATTGAAATAAAGCAAAGCTAAAACTTGGTTATAACATTTTTTATGCTCTTTACATCATTTATTCCCTTTACTTACAAAAAGGAAACTCTCTTTTGAAATCATGATTTTACAATTTAGCAGTGCTGCCTCTACATTAATTATTATCTCACTTTTAATTTAAGCTTCAAAACTTAATTTTAGTTATTTTTATAAGACATCTAATTCATTATTCCTGTCACAATAAAAACTTCGTGTTAAAAATGGAATTTTTAATATAAAACTTTTTACTTAAAACTCATTTCTGGGTAATTTAACATTTTTAATGATTGTTTCCTTTAAAGAAATAATGGTAAAGTTGTTTCATCACTCCCTTCTTCATTTTCTTTTGGTACGAAAATATACCACTGCGGGAGAACATTTGATCTATATAAGATTCTTATTTTATTGAAAAGTTAAGAGCAGAGCTTTCAAAAGTATTTGCAAGAATAAGCTTTATTGACATTATTTCAATGGTATTTTAATAAAGAAAATATTTTATCTTAACATGCGAGGATTAATATGATATTACCGATGGTTCAGGCTATACTGGCTAATAATGAAATGCTGAAACAACTATTGTCACAAAGAGAGGGATTATATGACAATATGTTTCTTATTTCCGATATATTTTTGTTTATTTAACGATAATGTCGTATGTAACGAGAATAATGTTAAATAAAATACTATAATATGATACTTATCTACATACGGAGATAAAATATACTATATTTTTTATAGCTTCACGCCGCATCCCACAAATAGCAATGGCTATAGGCATAGGCATAAGAAGTCTAGTGTTAAGGCACTCTTTTTTTTCCACTTTATCCCGAAGTTTCGAGACATATTTAGTATTATAATGTAACATCAATCAATAAATGAAAGGAAGAAAATATAGTGAAATTTCCGTTGCTTCAGTACTTAATACTAATATTCAATTTATTCGTTTTAGTCCTAGTTTCATAGTACTAGTAACCTAATAAAAATAGGAATCAATAATTTTAATATCATTAAACAAAATAGTATGATATAATTTCTAAGGCATCGTTTAATATGCCAAGGCCAATGCAATATTCAATGCATATGCCAGTCATGCAATATTTCAATCTAATTTCATAAGCCTTTGTACTTATTACTAAGAGGATGGAACTAAATCTAATTAATTATTAATCTGACTTATAATCTAATTACTAAATTGTGCTATGATAGCTGAGCGGGACTTCTCATTGACGCAAATAACGCCACCGATTAGGGCATTTGCATTGTAAATGGACTCTACTCTACTCTGTTAGTTTTAAAGTTTGAGATGTTGTTTGTACGATCTACAGTTTATGTCGGCTTACGAGTGATTCTGAACGTCTTTGCTTGTCTAATACTTGCGAAAATTATTATTGTATAAATTAGTTAAAATTTACGTTAATTGAGGTTATTATTTTCGAGGTTCAACCCTTATTCGGAGAAACGATCTTTAAGTTATAGGCTTGAACTCCTTCTCCATCCAACTCCTCCTCCTTAACTAGTGACTATTGGTATATCAGTATATACCCATACTCTTACTACTAGAATATTCAACATTTTGAAGGTGTTGATAATGAAAATTAATTGTCGATATTTTTAATGATAAAACTGTTGTTGCACAATTACGTTTTGTAATATACGAGTATGTTTATATTTTTTCCATTGTACAAAAAAAAAAATAGCGACTACTTCACTTCTATTATATTTAATATCTATACTATATTCGCAGTGAACGCCATACACCACCGAAAACAAAACGGAAATCAGTGATTTATTACTGCAATAGCTCTATTTTCTAAAAGAAGGGAGATGCGTGTCAAATTGTATTATTATAGCAGCAAGAACTAAAAACATTAAGTAATATTAAAAGTATTTATTTAATTATCTAAAGTATATATAGTAAAATTAAATTGCTGTCAACAAATTTCCGAATTAAAGAATGGTCCATTAAAATTTAACTGCAAACATTACGCACCAGTGTTATCGCTATGGAACATGCTATGACGCTGATAACTTGTGACAAATATGCATAATTATAATCCGATAAAATTCACACGTAAATAACCGCCCAAATCAAATAAAATAAATTATTCAATGTTTATTGTTGATATATGACTATTATACAATTAAAACTTTTATTTTTATTTGCATGTTATATAATTTAAAAATGTCGATCAAGATAAATAATGAGGCTAGTCGTCGCATAGGGTCAGTTTGTGGGTTCAATTCCCACTCGATAAAATGTAATAATTAATATTTCGATTTCATTTACTTTTGTGTCAAGACGTAAGCGCGGCGTTGAGTTCTGCCACTCAAAACGCTACGCCTCCAGATTTCGGTGAAAAATGGAGAACGGAGAGTTTTAGATAAGTACAAATTATATTACATCACAATAATGAAATCAATAAATTAATATGAATTTGTCAATATAAATAAATTGTAGTCCTATTTCGCCCCTAATATGTGCCTTTCATAGTGAAAGAACATAAAAAATATTACACAAATCGCCATTGTCAGTATAAGATTACCAGCTTATAATAGAGGCAGACCCTGCCAGGCAGACTATGCGGGTCTGTATTGTTGTACGCAGAATAATAATATTAAATTTTGATTATATTTATGCCGATTAGGGTAAGCCTGTTGTGGAAATATCAGCAATCTTTTTAAGTTACAAGTATTATATTGGATAAATATATTTAACTTGAAAAAAAATATCATTTAAAGTTTTTCGCTCTGGTTTCTAGGCAAAGGGCGGCATTAAGATCCGACACTCAATTGGCATTCAGGCATGGAAGGCATTACTTCAGAATTAGGCGGAAAATGGGTGTCTTAACATCAGGACCTAGTTCCTAGGTTCTCTCTGCCTATCCTGCTATATGCGGGATACAGCGTAAAGTTAAAAAAATCTGTGTTTGCATTCTTCTGTGATCATAGAGTTTTTAAATTATCTAACAACGGAAATCTCATTATTATTATTATTACATAAATATGATATTTATAAGAATGTCTCTAAAATACGTAGCAATTCCTAATTTTATATTCAACGCATGTATATGCACATATTTCTAAGTTAGTAACTCCTCGCTTCTTCGAAGTCGGTAAAAAGCGGGTAATTTATCGGAAGCCCCTCAAGGACGTGTTCCGGTTTCGAAGCCGCCCACTGCTACGGCTTCCGCTGGTAACTAACTTATAGTCAGCAAATTTTTAACGACCGTGCGAAAAGAAGCTCGTTAACCATAGTATATAGAGAAATTGTAATAATAAAAGACAGATCCGTATATCTATGTTGTTCTATTCTTTAAATAGAAGTATATTAAAATTTAATTAAATCAGCAGGATAAGCAGAGGGAACCTAGTGTTAAGACACTCCGTTCCCCACTTTCCGCCGAATTCTGGAGGATATGCGTCTTGAGTGGCGGAACTCAACGCCGCTCTTTGCATCGACACTAGAGCGAAGAAAACGAAATATAAATTTTAAATAAACATTTAATTTCCACGAGTGGGGATCGATCCCACGACCAGGTGATTTATGCCTCGATAAAATATAAAAATAAAAAAAAAATACTTAAAAAAAGTATAAGAAAACAAAATTCAATTGCCCGTGCACTTGCAGTTTACGGCACCAATTTATATAGGTTTAAAAGTAAAAGTAAATTAAGCAAAGGAGAACAGTTTAAAAGTTCCAAGCAATTTCACAATGGACAGATGTTGTATTGTGAACATTTGTCGTCTGTTAAATATATTGAATGTTACATTAATTACTTTACAAATTTAATTTTATTTGTAACCAATTGATTTTGATTTTATGATTAGAGGCGTAGACGTAGATCCACAAAGTGTAACTGTAAACGCAACTGATTATGGGTTCGAATCCCACTCAAGGAAATTAAATTTTTAAAGCCTCTCAAAACTCCAGAATTCGACGGACAATGGGGAGCAAATTGTCTTAACACTAGGTTCTCTCTGCCTACCCCGCAGTGTGCGGGATACAGCGTGAAGCAAATTTATTTGAACAATTGATTAAGCTGACAACTAATCGTTAGACGATTGACAGAATGATTTGTAAAACTGGCCTTAATTTTGATTTTGGCGACGCGCCCGTTGTCCCCGTTACTGGTCCACACTAACACAATCAATTTGGCTTAAACAGCTTATTGTTACTCTATTCTAGAAGTGTCGTGTGCAGATTGTGCCAACATTTCATTTAAGTTTCTTATAATCCTATTAAATAAATAATGGCGGCTAGTATAATAAAATCTATGTTATAATTTATTTAGTAAGAACTAAGCGTAAAGAGAACCCTCTTTATCTATATTAAAAGTTTCACAATATATTGAAATAGATCAATTTATTACTAACTTACTTTTTTTATTACATTTTCTATTTTACATTTTTGTATCAAAACATAATATTTTGTACTTTAAAAATAACGTAGTGACATAAACAACGCTAATAATATTATAATAAAATTATACTAAACAATAATTTATATTTATTACAACTATGTTCACCAATAAAAAGTTACCATAATAGATTTAAATTATACCAATAAAGCTAAAAAGGACCCAATTCTTATAATCAGCTTAACGTGCCCCAAATTTTTGTCTCCTTAAACCATTACAACTTAAATAATAGAGTAAAAATAAATACGTAACGTAATACTTCAGAAGAAAAGGCGTATCGAGTTCCAGAAGTACAAGCGTGTTGCTCTAAACGCGACAGATTGTGGGTTCGATCCCCACTCGAGGAAATTAAATATTAAATATTTTCATTTCTTCGCTCTGGTATCGAATCGTTGTCGATTCAGTGGAAAATGGGAAACGGAGTGTCTTAATACTAGGTTCCTTCTGTGAACCGTGAACCTAAAAAAAAACTTAATAAAGTGCTTGGGTTTTCAAAGGGCAAGATATGATCAGCTTACAAAAATGCTATAAAAGACTTGAGTTTATCATTAAGTTTATATCAAATGCAGCCGGGCGTCGTAACCAACCGCCGCGCTGCGCCGGCGAATCAAAGGAACGTTTGATGCAAGGAATTCTTACATGGTGGTCTGACATTTACTCTTAATCTATTCTATACAGTACCTCTACGATGCTAAGGTTTCCACAAGAAATTTATTTTAAGACAAATCTTGATATATAAAATCGAATTAAATATTTTAGAACTAAGTTATGAAAAGTTGGACAATCTTTGTTTGTCCAACTGGTGCTGCTTTGTCCAAGGTGGTTGTGAGATCACATCTGAGGTTCTAATCTCACTTGGTATATATGCCGTAGGATAGCCAGAGAGAACTTAGTAACCTAGTTTTATGACACTCTGTTCCGATTAAGCCACTTCCGTTCCCCATTTTCCATCGAATTAACGAGGCATTGTGTGTTGAGTAGCGTATGAGTATGAGGGAACTCAATATGAAAATATTAAATATTTAATTTCCTCGGGTGACTGTCGCGTCTGTAGGTTAAAGCAGGATTTCATTAATATTTGATTAGTATTAAGTAGGCTAAAGGAGTTACTCGTGTATTGTCATTTATTTGAGGACGTTGAGGACGCTAGATAATTGATTTTTGATCAAATTACAATTCTAACTTAATTAAATTTCATACCTGCCTTCCCTATAATATGCCGGATAATAATGCGTGAAGTAGAAAACGAAACTTAGATTCATAGCTAGTTTTTCAAAACTCTCAACTATTTTGCGTAGTGACATAAATGGTATAATCGAACCTACAAATATCGCGTACGCAGTCAGACCCTTCCCAACTAGATACCTAGTGTACTATATATAGATGAAAGTTTATTGTTTTTACAAGTAATAACTTAGTAAAAACAATGACCCTTTCACAAAGTAAGTTTGCCAAATTGCCCAAAGGACCGGAAGGTTTGGTCACGGGTGAAAGCACGCGAACTACCGAAGTAAAGCTTTACTGGCCCGTATGAAGCGTTTTAAAGTAAATTATTAAATATTTAACGAATAGCGAGACAACAATATGAGAAACAAATGCTGGTAGTCGTTTTTTTCTCTCTTTTTTTCAGGTTCACGCTGTATCCCGCAAACAGTGCTGAGACACTCTGTTTCCTCTTTTCCGCTAAATTTTAGAGCTAACACTTTCGCTGTAAAAAGAAGTGTGTGTTGAGTTTACCTCACACCAGAGCATAGAAATGATAAATATTTCATTTCCTCGATTGGGACTCGAACCCACATACCCGTCGCGTTCACAGTCACACGCTTGTATAAAATGTATTAACTTTTGTAATAAAAAATGTATAATTTTAGTGGGTTTAAAGTGTCTCATTAATCGATATGCTATAAAAAGGTATTAAAACCTCACATTTTTTTTTCATTGCTACTTTTTAAATCAGTGATGCTGATATAGATGAGATAAGAGTTCAAATCTCTTACATCTATGACTTGACTTACAAATAAAAATATCGTAAATATCTCTAATAGATATTAAAATTTTTATTGAAATTTTAATATCCCGTAAGAACACTTTAAATTATAATAGTATTTCTAATTAAGTTTTTGTTAAAGTGGCGAAATTTATCAAAATTGATAAATTTTATACATTAAAAATGTAATTCTAATAAAACTAAAAATTAATATTCTGAATCAATGACCTGTTTTGAATTTTGATTGACGTAAACCGTATTTAACAATTTAAATAGATTTTTTGTTTGTCTAGAATTTAAAATTTTTATAATTTATTTTATTAATGTACTTGCACAAACAAAGAGTACATGACTATGAACGCAACAGGTTGAGTTCGATCCCCACTCGAGCAAATTAAATATTTATTTAAATTTATATTTTCATTTCTTCGCTCTGACTTCCCTGTACCTGCCCTGTTGTGCGCGGGATACAGCGTGAATCTAAAAAAAATTACTTACTTCACTTACTTAAATGAATACGTTGAGATTTTATAAATTTGATTTTGCTTTCAATTACACCTATGCATATTGGATAAAAATATCAAAAAAATATATACAATTTTTGAATAGAAATAGCAACTACTAAATTGAAATAATGTTATAAAAAAGTGCTAAAATCACAAGCTTGCTTAAAGAAATCCAGCTTTTGAATAGAAATCTTCAAGAGCGTGCTGTTAGGGAACACACTTTCGCTGTAATGAGAAGAACCCTTTGTGATTTCGTGAAATCCCTTAACCCTTTGCAAGTTCATTGTAGACTTGTTTTAAAAAAAAGTGCTTCTTGGTGACGAGCCTTGCAACGTTAGGTAGTTTCTTTTTTTTGTCAGCTTCTCGCTGTATCTCGCATGCAGGGTAGATAAAGGGAGTTCAGTGCTAAAACACTCCGTTCCCCACATTCCGCTAAATTCTGGAGGCATTGGGTATTGAGTGGCGGAACTCAACGCCGCGCCTTGTCTCGACAGCAGATTGAAGAACACATTTTCTGACGTAAACCTTATTATATTAGCCTCGAAAATTTGGCAGAAGGTGACGAATTAGAAATGAACGAATACTAGATTTCCAGGTCTCCTCTGCCTACTGAGATACAGCGGTGAACCTAAAAAAGAAAAAATATACATTAATAAAATTAACTTATCTCGTTTATACGAAGTCTTCATTAAAGCTAGTCACGTGCCTACTACATAACGCTTGAAAAATTCTTAATTAGTGTAAAAATATAAATCCCAACGTCGTAATAAATAAAAAGAAAAGACTCCCGTTAGAAAAAAGCTTAATTAATCATTTTTTAATTTTATATTTTTAAAACATATTCCTATGACTTTGAATATCTTTATATCTTATAATATTTTTATACTTTTTACTAGTCTTCTACTTTCATTCATGTGTTAACATATAAAAAATGACGACATGATGTGGAAACCAACTCTATCATAATAAAAATATCCAACTCCTCCGATACACTGTGGGCATCTCACTAACATTCGTCTATCAATTCAATTTTCCTTTAGACTTTTTCAAAGGAGATAACAGGGAAAACATTTTTCGAGCTCTAATAAATCTTTTAAGAGCCAAAGGATAGATTCCACGCGGTACTCACTAGAAAGGCTTCATAGCGTTCCGGTTTTACTTTTACTTTTTATTGGAAATGCCTAAAAGCTGGTATGCCTTTAAGATAACAAGAGTAAAATCTAATTATGAGCGTATATGTGTACTTTCTTTAAGTATATCACATTGTTTTTAAATACATAACAAAAATAGGAAATAAATTTTAGTATTTGGTTTGTTAAAAAATATATATATATATATATTTTAATTTGAAACTATAATATAACTGATATTTAAAATGGGAAAGCTTCAAGTAATATAATTTTTGTTTTTCATAACGAGTTTTCAATAAAAGTTTGTAAATCTATTGAGAATTATTTAAGATTTGTTCATGTTCAAAATATTGAAATATACACATAATATCAATAATAGAAACTTTTATATTGTTGGACGATTCTCGTTGATGTTTTTTTTTACATTCACTTCAACTCTAACATTAAATAATTAGTAGCTAGTCTGGACCTAATTTTCTTTCTTCCTTCTCCACTTCTCCACATTCTATATACTTAAAGACAGCGTCGTGGATGACGGGACTTGTCACCATTATTTATCTTATCAAACTTCTAATGAAAAATAACTATTGAAAATATAAACTATATTGTCAATTTCAAAGTGGACCTATATAAATTTTTTCATCAAAATTGTAGCTTTTTTTTGTTTTGCGCGAACTACTATTTTTAGTCTTTCTGTCATATATAAAGTAATGAATTGTCAAAGATTGTTATGAAGATTTAAATGTAGATATTATTTTTTATATTAGATTTAAATGTACATTTTGCTTTGTTAAATAATAAAGTAAATTAAAGTGGGTAAGTTGGAATTATGTATGATAAGTTCAGTTCATGTCAGACTACCTAGCTAATACAATACTTATTATGAACTCGAGTGTTTTATTTACGTTACATTTATAATACTTACAAATGTTTTTCATTTTGTTTGAAATAAGACTCTTTGTTACTAAGTATTTTTTCAACATAAAAGTACTTTACTAGGAAATAAATGTAAGGAATATAATCACTTCTTAGCTTAATATTTCTGAACAAATCTTGATAAGTTACATTTCCCTAATGTCGTATTGAATGGAAGGTCGTTAGAATTTATGTAGCGAATATAAAAAAAGCAGTTAAGATTACAGAGAGAGAATGAATAGGAGAAATAAAGTATCAAAATATATGAAACAACTATAAAAAGTTATACGGCTTGCTGGTGCATTGAAATATATCTGATGTTATTATCATGAGTTCTAGTAAAAATATGTGATAAATTATAATATTAATTTGTTTACTTATTATGGTTTTTTTATCTATGTTTTAATAAAATCTTAATCGATTTCTCTTTTGTTATTTTATCTTTTTTTTAACTTCACACAGTATCTCGCAAATAGCAGGGTATGCAGAAGGGGCCTAGTTTTCTTTTCAGTTACAAAATTTTCATATAATAGCACCAATACCGCACCGCACAGTGGTAATTTTAATTGATTAAATTATAATGACATCTTGGTAACTGATGACTTTAAAAATTTAATTATTACAACAAATTATTTTCATATTCAGTTAATAAAAACATAATATGTATTAAATTCGTTTTTATATATGTAGATTTACTACTGTATATTAAAGAAAATATTTTTAATTTCGAGTACTAACATTACCCATCACAGAAACACAGAAGCAATCTACAGTTCCGTATTCACTGGTACGTAAGTCCACAAAAGTCGTTCCATTCAACGAAGCCAAACTATTTGATTGATTTTGAAGAAATGCTTGGTTATATCGTCCTACGATTTTTAGTACGTGATTACTATTAAAAGTAAATTTATATTTTAGAAGCTACATATATATCTTATCTTAGTTGCGGGCTTTATCAGATATGATACCTGGACGTGTGTACTCTCCGTCCTCCGCTTTTCCCCCAAGTTCGAAACATTGCGTGTGAAATGGGAGAGCAATGCCGCAGTTTCACCGCTATTATAAAACGGAAAGAGCGGTGAAATGAAAATAATTCATTCCCGCAAGTGGCAATCGAACCCACTACCACACATATAGAGTTTACAATCTTTTTCTACTACACCGCGATTATAGTTGTGTCATTAATTTCATTTTCAATAAAATACATTTATATTAAAATCATTCCGGAAACATTTCAAGCGCGCATTCAGCAACCTTAAGTTCCGTCACAATCACAAGAAAGGAAATCCTGTTAATCCTCAAATCCGTTGGCTTTACTTAGAAGAGGAACACTGTGAATTACATATACCCATCCTGCTGTTATTTTCGTAAGTAACATCTACTAAGTATTTTAAGTTGTATATTATTTGAAGTAATTTTATTGTTAATATAACCAAGCACTACTTTATGACAATAATATAAAGAATGCAATTAGATACTTGAGACGGCACGTATTGTGAAGATGTTCCTCTCTGTGGAGCCCTAGCTACTGATGGCGAGGACCTTTGTCCCGTTGTCAAAACAATATGTATTTATATTTTCAAATAATTTTAAAATATAGTATTTATATATCTTGGATAATAAAAATATATATTGTAAAAGTTTATTCTTATATACACGTACAAAACATATATTACATTTAAAAGGAACTGCCTGAACGTTATTGCCTTTGGAAGAACACATGGTAAATGTAAATTCTCTTTGCGATTTGTTGACTTGATGCTTATTCGGGTACTCAAAGCCATATAGGGAGGATGGAATTTAGTTTAAGAGGAATTTTCTCTGAAGAAATGAAAATATTTTGAAGAATAGCAACCAGGTCGAATATAGCACAAGAAATTTAACTGATAAGTATTCATTCATATACTTGTAATATAATTTTAATTTTAATTTTAATTGTTAACCATTGTAGATACGAGTTTGTATTAATGAGACATTTCCAACAGTTTATTATGAATATCACAAATAAGAATAGGTAGAGAAGTAATATCATTTACTTATTAATCAGGCTTCCCAGAATACTCTTCTGTTTCCATACGAGTTCAGGACAGTGTGTACTTAGAGGCGGACCTCAACGCTGCGATATATTATACCACAGCAGGGAAATGGATATAACTCATTATTTGAGCTCACAACCATTGCGTTTATAATCAAACCTTTCATGCTATTGGAAAATATGCATTTATATATACATAGAATAGACATTTATCTCCTAAGATTAAAAATACATCAGTAAAAATAACCAAACGTATGTCCGCAAGACCCCAGTAGAGCACAATGGCGTTGGATGATTGGTTTTGCAAAATTAATCAGCACTTGCGTAGGGGTGTCCAAATGATGTTCATGTATTCATATACAATAGAAGTCTTTTTCAAATAATAATAAGCATATAAAACGAGAACATAATGCTTATTTTTTATAATATATATCTTTCATACTTTATGAGGTGCACACGGAACGGAGTGTCTCAACACTAGGCAACTATGCTTCTATATGCGGGGAACCTACAACTTAAAAGAGAAACAAACGTTAAGAAACTAACTGTTTTTATAATTCCATAACTCTAAAATGCGACCCTATAAACTTACTAATTTACACCAGGATTAGTAGCATGAATAAATCTTAGCGAACTTACATTCACAAACGCTTACCCCTGGTTGCTCGTATAAGCTAGCATATGGCAAACATATTACCGCTAACGCTATGTTTTGCGGGTATTGAGTAATTAGCATATTAAAATAATTATAATAAGTAGTTAAATATGGTAATAATGTATGGATTTAAGAATTATCCTGTTAGGGTGTATGAATCGGATCGATTAAGGGATAAGTCTAATGTCAGTAAATACTTATAAAAATATTTAAAAAAGAAACATATAAATGAAATGACTGTATAGATTTAGGAGATATTTTGATTAGAAATAAATTTAAAAACATATATATTGATATGTAATCAAGATAAATAAAGAAAATTTTAAAATTTAAAGATAGGCCATAAGTCTAAATTGTATCCATTTTATGTGCGTGTGAATTAATAGGAAAAAAGATGTAAAAAAAATATACTTATGTTTTCTTAGTATTATGTCATAACATTCTTTTTTTTTCGAAGACTACGATTTTTTATGAAAAAAAAACAGTAGTTTAGAAACGAAACTATCCTATAATACTTTTAAAAAATAACTTTCTTCCTAAAATATTTATTCACCCGAAAAATATTTTCCATCTAACTCTAAAATTTAATAAAATAACTTCCAGTTGTACTTTTTCCTATAATATTTTACTTGTTAATAATAAAATTTTATAATTAGACTAATTAGCGATTTAACGCTAATTAAGAGCTAATTGCGAGTAAATACGAGTACGGTAATGTAAAAACAAGAATCACAAACAATAGTACCAATAAATATCATGCTTGTACTTGTATCAACGTTCGTAATATTGTTCTTAAATCTTTGTCTAAAATATAAATTTATTTATTGATATTTATTTAATATGGGTTATTATAAATTATTTAACATAATATGTAAAAATACGGCCTTTATCCAGGGAGTACGACTGGAAACGCGGAAAGATGTGGGTTCTAATCTCACTCGAGAAAATAAAACATAGAATATTTTTATTGGTTCGCTCCGATAACGAGGCAAAGTGCAGTGTTAAATTCCGCCATTCGACACGCAATACTTTCAGAATACGAACAGTGAGGAAGTCTTAGGTCTACACTGAATTTTCCAAGTTCCCTCTGCTTACCCTACTATGTGCGAGGTGCATTACATTTTATGATTTACGAGTACAAAATCTATTATATTGACAAATGTTGGGTGACAAACATGAAACCTACAATCTGAAGGTATACCTATATACGTATGTTAACTATCCCCCACTTAACACCCAAGATCACGATACTACGAGAAACCAAATTACAAATGCATGGGCTGCTCTTAGTCTGAGATTCCCCGATCGCATCGTAGACGATATCTACTAATAAAATTGAACATAAATTTAAATTCTATGAAGTTATATGACGGCGACGTTTGAGTTCGACTCCTATTGACAAAACGCGGCGTTGATTTCCACCACGCAACACGCTTTGCCTTGGAATAAGAAAAGCAGTAAAATTACGACATATGGAATGCTAAAGGTTTTACCCCTTTATATAAATAGTACAAGCAATCGTTCTTATATGAATAGGCATTTCTCGTTTATTATTATATCAACAAGGGCCAGTCAGCTTCCAGTTTTCCCTCAATGACGATGCTTCTATGTAATTGAATTCAGTCGTGTGTAAATGGCACTAATAGGTGTAATAAATTACTGATTGCTCTATTTCTATTTCCTTTAGGTTCCCTCTGTATTCTGCATGCAGCAATGTAGGCAAGGGGAGCCTAGTGTTAAGACACTCCGCTCCCCGTTTACCAAATACTGAGGGGCATTGGGTGTTGAGTAGCGGAACTCAAAGCTGCCTCGACACCAGAGCGATGAAATTAAAATTTTAAATATTTCATTTCCTGTAGTGAGAATTGATTTTCTTTTCCTAATTTCACATAATTAAATTATAGTACGAATTACGCTGAAACTAGTTTTATTGGTTTTAATAATAAAAGAAGAACAATTCGTTGTCTTTACATGAAATTGCAATTATTACATAGGAAAAATAACTTATAGGAAAAATATGTGAAGACAACTTACAGATATACGGATGTGACATTCTTAAACTTCCTCTATACTGTCTTTCTCACGATTTTCTGATGACTTCTGTGTTTTTGCTTTTTTGCTTTTTATTACTTAATAAAGATGACTTTGTTAAGTTTCATTAATTAGCTCCTTTGAGGCTTAACAGATTATCTTCGTTATAATCTTTTTTCTTCACTTGAGGATTAAAAAGGCAGTAACTCATTGAATTGTTCTCCATTTTGCTTAAAAGATGATACTTTTCAACAATAATACTGATAAGTTATAATTTTTCAGCATCACATTGTATCTCGGGTATTGCAGGGTAGGCAGTGACCCTAGTGTTAAGGTTCACCATTTTCCGCCGAATTTTAGAGACTCATTCAACTTAACGCCACACTTGCCTGGATACCAGAACGAAGGAATGACAATATTTATAAATCATAATTAATTTCAACGACTCGGAATCGAACTTACGATGGTCAGATTTACAAGTAAAGTACAGGTACAAGTACAGGTAAAGGTAAATAGGTATTTTAAAATCGTTTAAGCAACTGAGTGAGGGCAGATAATATTATTTTATTGTCAACCGTATTACAGTAGGTACCTAAGGAAGCCTTCACTGTTATCTTTAATGTCCATCTTAATTAAAACCTTTATTATTCTACCATCAATAGCGGGTTTTGTCTTTTGAATTATTTTTAATTTTGTTTGTTTTGTATTCGTTTGAAATCTTTTTCTTTTTACTAATTCATTATATTCGTACACTTTTATAAAAATGTTTTACTAAACAGGCAAGTTTCAGCCCGTATAGCTAAAATGCTGTCAGCTCTGAGATCTATCTTAGGACGCCGTTTTCATTAATAAATATTACATTTTAAGATCTCTCTCAAAAATTGAGAGCAATTTTTACACACGGCTCTTACATGACACTTTTAAACAAGAATTTTGAACAGCTTGATGTCAAAATGGCAGAGGGTTATTTTATTTTGAGTTAATGAAAATACTTTTTAAATACTACTAATAACCTTAACACAAGGTTAAATGACTTTTATACCCTACTACCTACTATAATATATGTAGCGATCTTGTATAATTTGGACATAAAAGAATACTTTTAAGCGGGCAAAGCTGCAATTGGATTGTAAGTTTATTTATTTAGTTTTTCCCGTATAACATTTGGCAAAATGGCACCTGGTATTTTTATCATTAAACATATTGTCATGTTAAGACAACATTGGGTGCTGAAATAAAGCGACCATTCTTTCATTCAACGATACTATATACGGTATACCCATTAATTAAAAAGTTATTCTATACTTTTATTAGGAAATTCAATATGATAAGCAAAACAGATTTCTCCGGAATGAGTTCACGCACCCCTGCCATCCCTGCTGGCGTCTGTCAGACTACAGAGACGACGCGACGTAGCGGCGCCACACCGAACTTTATGTGGAACTGGCGAAATTGGCACATGGTACCAACGACATATAACAGGGATTCATTATATGTTTAGTATGTTTTTTTTGTTGTTCTTTTAGCTGCTATATGAATAGGAACGTCAATCCATCAATCATTCATACATTTATTTGTTACAGATTGCTTTTTCAATCTATACTTAAAATTCTATTTCAATCTTAACAAAAAATTCATATTTTTTGACTACATTAAAATAAATAAAAAAATTGTCCTAATTAATAATCTCTTGCTAATCTCATTCTTTGTTTAAAAATGTTCATATCTTATAACCCTTCATTGAAAGGATGCTAGAGCAGACCAGTAATTTAGATTTTAAAATTGCAAGGAACTTGAAAGATATTTTGCGAATAGGAAAATTTGAAGAGATTTATATATTTTTCAGTATTAAGTAAACTGTAATATAGTTCAAACGAAAAATACTTATTAGTAATACTATAGATATTTTTCAGCATTCATAAAAGGAATAAGCGAAAATATTAATTTGAAATCCATCATGGAAAGAGGTAGATTTTATTTCTCAGTAATAAATCAAAATTGTGACGATTTTGTTTTTTTAGCATCAATTTTGTTTATCCGCTTCCACCCATAAATAAATTGGCTTTTCAATTTCAGAACTTAACAACCAATATATTTGTAAAAAATACATTGACTTTTTAATGCATACATATAAATACAGACACAGATTTGAAATTGTTTTTAAGAGCCAATTATAAGAAAATAAAAATCGCTAGATATTTTTTAATATTTTGTATTTGTTTTTGACAGATAATTGTTTTATTTTTTCTTACAAAAAAATGGAAATAATATAAAGCTCTTGTTTGTAATTTTATTTATATTAATAAAGCTTTTAAATAATACTTTTGCGTACAATTGCTTCATAAAAAAATTACAATGGTTAATTACAAAAATCTAATTTTCTTTTCGTAAATCCATATTTTTAAGCAAATATAAAATATGGGAAGTTGGCACAGAAATGATTCGTGAAGAATTATTAGGATCTAACATTAATATTAGGTTGAACGATTCTCACGTATTCCTGAATGCCTCATTGATATTTTAACGGGCTTCGTATTTATTGGAATATGATATACGATTTATATATATTTTTTTCGTTTTTCAGTTGGGCTATACTTACGTGGAATTTTTATGTCTGGTTTAGTATAAAAGGCACCATTCAATTATTTATATGTGAAAAGTTATTCGGAAAACTTCCGAACGATTTATGTTATCGGAATGTTTTATAATATTTCGAGTTTTAGAGAAAACATGCTCGTTTTGACTGTACGGTGTTTTGAAACGGAAAAAAGTTTATTTATTCAATATTTAGGGACAAAGTGGCGCAGGGACGCGTGCGACTGTACACGCGACAGTAGTGGGTTCGATTCTCACTCGGGGAATAAAATATTAAATATTTTCATTTACTCGCTCTGGTGATGAGGCAAAGCGTTGAGTTCCGCGCTTGACTCTGCTATGTGCGGGATACTGCGTGAAAATAAAAGAAATATTTAGAAAATTAAATTATCTTGGCGCTTTTCCGATATGTGTTTGCTGTAAACTTATTTTACAATATGTACAAACATTATATAACAAACGTTGTAAGCTATATATTATATGAAAAATGTAATAAAATAATCAATATTACATTACCTCCTATAATACAACTTAGCTAATATAAACTTTCAACTTTTAAAAATTTATGAATCTATTATTATATATGTAGATATATTCGGGAAATTTCAGGTATTCACAGAATTACCTATAAGCAGACAAAGCAAAGGTCGTTCCACAAGCATTGCCTACTACGGTTAGAAATTCTTATATCATGATCATTCGAATGAATAGTAATAGCTTCTAAAGTATCATAAAAATAAATTTATCGACATCGATAAAAAATGTAAGTTTAATTTTTCTACAGATTCTAAAATGTATGGACGTCTTGATAGTTCTTTTATCTTTAAGGCTAATTATCAACGCGATGTAACCGATTTTTATCTTCAGGCTGTATCCCGCTTAGTAGACAGAGAGATCCTAGTGTCAAGACACTCTGCTTCTCATTTTCCAACCGAATTCTGAAGTGCGTATTGAGTGGCACAACTCATCTCCGCGCTTTACCATGACACCAGAGCGTTGAACTAAAAATATTAAATCGGGAATCGGACTTAAAAACTGAAGAGAGACAAACGCTTATGACCCGCTATGACTGCTCTCTTTTTTCATTTTAATTGAAATATACGAGGTCAGGATAGGTCATAAGAAATAGGTGTATTGGACATAAACTTAAACCTCTTACTATAACCTTTAGAATTTTATTACATTTATGTTTGACAGGTGTTCTACTCTAACGTTAGTTAAGTTATGCTATAACATCAGGAGATTGCGTCTTAAATTTAAAGCAACTTATTTAAAACTTTAAACTTTATGTTATGGAAAATCAACTCCAGTAGACGATCTCATCCGGGAAAGGAAAAGCACGTTATAAAATGTCTCAGTGTAGAGGAAATGGAAAAATGACGGTACGTCACTAGACTTACATATTGTGCTATACTAGGGATGTACTAATATTTACAAACATTTTTATGTAGAAATATTTTTTTTAATTCATATTTAACTGTAAATACACCAAAGCCATATAATAAATCTAATTACTTTAATAAATCTCTACTAACTAATTTAAAAAAAAGTTTTATAAAAAAGAAATATAATGATATATGACTATAACGGAAATAATTGCGTGTTCAATCTCCACTCGGGGGAAAGAACTATTATTTATAAATATTTTCATTTCTTTACTCTGGCACCAAGGCAATCGTCAAGTTGAAATTTGGGACAAAATGGGGAACGGTATGTCTTAATACCTACTAGGTTCCCTCTACCTATTCAGCTATACAGCGTGAAGCTGATTGCTATAAGAAATAAATGAAAAACGCAATATTAGTGTAAGTTACTTACTGTAGTTACTTATTCTCCTCTCTTGCCTTCTCCTACACGTTTCGTATTGATCGTGGCAAGCGGAACAAATTAATACTTAAATGGTTAATTTTCTAAGTAATTTTTGAATATCCTCAAAGCTCACTGAGCTTTGGGTTCGTTTATTTCGTTAAATAACAATCTCTTAGATTAACATCTTCATACTAATTTACTGCGGTAGCTTATCCTCTTGGATTATGTTGTTGAACTTTAAAGCAGGAAATTATTTTTAACATTTTCAAAGTTATTTTTAGGAAAAAAAAACTTTTTAGAAAACGTATAAAAATTGGAATGAATCGGGATTGACACCCGCGCTTCATAAAAACCACCAACCAACCACTAGTGGTCTTCTAAAAAAATAATTTTCTGCCCAGGAAAATTTCATGCAAAATAAATAAGATGTGTATAATTATTTTTCTAAAGGAAATTCAGGTCATAACTTAGTGTAAACATTCGCGTACTTTCATTTCACATTTCCCTGGGAAACAGAGAGTAATATCTGTATGGCCAAAATAAATATTTACTCGAGATTCCTAGCTTAAGGTACTTAGGTGCACTATTTCCGCTGCAAACTGTCTCGTAAAATATAAATTATTTACATTTTTTAAAGAGAACGAATGTTAAAATACGGTTCTCAACATTAATTAAGCTATATGAATATCTAAACAAATTTACTATTTTAAAATTAAATATTTCTCAAAGAAATAATCGTAGTTTCTTTTGTACGTTTGATGGAATAGAATGCTATATAATAACTTAGTATGATAATGACTTTTGTGTATTTAACAGTATAATTTAGCAATTCAATTCTAAAAAAACTAATTAGAATAAAAATACTTTTAAAAAAAATAATTCTGCTTATCTTATTTAGAAGCATGACCATAGGCAGAGGGGGAGTCGGGACATCCGTCCATTTTTCAAACAAAATCATACCAAAAACAAATAAAAAATCGTAATTGTAACTTAATAAACACAAACAAAATCACTTAATTTCAAAAAGATTAATATGTAAAAGATAGATAGATATGTTGGTAATACTGAATTCGTTACTTTTTAATTAGAAGAGATTAACAATGTCGGGCAGGTAGCGGATGCGGCCGCAATTTATGCGGAACCAAATAATGACTTTAAAAAACTGAAACATCTTTTTGACTTTGCAATCATTAATTTTATGATAGTTGATATTTTTTATAGCTTGTATTTTATTTTTATGATTGTTTTAGATTTGTGATGATTTGTATAGATTAAAATTGATTTAGTAATAGACGATTATCATAAGACTTACTGATATATATACTCGTATATCAGTAAATCTTATAATAATCGTATATATATATATAACAATTCAATATGAAAAATATATAATAAAAGGAAAAAATAAATTAATATATTTGTAAAAATATTTTTAAATTATCTCTTTAGTTAAAGAGTTAGTGTTTTTGTATTTTTTATAAACCTTTTAATATTTGGTCGTCTCAAGACTAATTACTTAGCCTAATGACTAATGCCTTAGCCTAATTAAGACTGGAAGGCTTCCATTTCTCATTTACTTTCACCAGTCAAGCAAAAGATTGAACCCGTAACTTCAAACTATATAAATATATAAAAAAGAATAAACAAAAAGTATGTAGTACTTCAAAAAATAGAGCTACTTTTATTTCGGCAGTCCAAAAGATCTAAGCACAGATACAAATTGTAATAGATTTTTATCACACCATAGAATAAAAAATCCTGTACTATCCACTTACATGTATTTCATAAGACCCCCTACCGTACATGTCACTAGGAATATCTTTCTATTCTATTCTATACAATGAATGAAGCCTATTGTAATCAGATTAACGGCTTTCAAACGAAAGCAGTGTTTACAAAGTATCTTTTATGAAATTATAGGTTTACCTTCAAGTTATTAGGGGTGAATAAATAATGTAGAGCGCAGATGGTGGACGTTATGAAATGATCTTTTGGAAATGTGTTAACAGTTTGCAGTGATTATGTTTTTATATTTTATTAAGATCCGGCAATAGTGTAATTGATTAGTAGGTATTATTAAAATTGTATAAGGAGTTTCGTTTTGTAAACTTCTAAGAAGCATCTTCTGTATTCTTAATACTTACTAGAATCATTCAATTTTGTGATGCCAGGTGCAGAGGCTCAAAGTTTTCCCACTCGAGGAAATGAAATATTTAATATTTCCATTTTATTGGTGCTGGTGTCGAGGCAAAGCGAGGCGTTGAGTTCCGCCATTCAACTCGAATTCTGCATAAAATGAGAAACAGAGTGTCTTAACCTTTAACTATAGACGTGATTTTTTTATAACACACATATGGACGTCGGGTCTGTGAGACCCATGTACTTATTGGTTATATTCCGCCTGTTTTTTTTAAGGGAAGAAGACAATTTTATGTTTTAGTTTATTTGAATAGCCTCAAAATAAACAAAATCAATATAAATAAAATCGCTTTTTATTAAACTCTACGCATCACAACGATTTAAGTAACTTAAAGTCACAATTTCAGTCTTTGGCCACATGGGATCACTCTTAAGAAAATAATACTATAAAAGAAGACGGATAATAAAATAAATATTTTTTTAAGAAAATATACAGTCTAACAATTAAAAAAAATAAAAAATTACATCTTATGCTATAAAATAAAAATTTTGACAACACCTCAAGATAAGGTATTATTGAACATCGATACACAATGGCTTTCAACATTGTAGGCTAACAGGACGATTGCAGTCAACATAAGTATGTGTTGTCTTTCTATATATCTTTTGGGGGCAAAGTGTACATGTTTTCCAAGAACCCAAAACTGTTTTTTTAGCTTCATGTTCAATAAATGATAGATCAGGTCCTTAAACGCGAGTCAAAGTCATTCTCAATTCTTAGAGTAGTTTTGTATACGAAACGCGTCTTTTTATTTGATAAAGTGCTATTTTCTCTATCAAATATCGTCATCCAATTCTTTTGTTTGATGTTGATTATAAAGTACCGATATTTTTGTCCCTGACGCGCTTCGTTGATTTTTTTTTTCAATTTTATATTATTCTTATTAAGGTATATAAGATTTATATTATTATAACAAACAATGCAAAATAATAAATGATATATAACAATAATAACATTTGAATACAAATAATACAATTAAAATATTAAAGTATATTTTGTAAAATTATAAAAATATATGTGTTTTGAAATCATTATGTATGGGAAACATGGACGTCGGGTCTGTTAGACCCAGGCCTCGTTAATAAAGTTAAATACTCACGTAATTTGAAGCCAGAGACACAACCAGTGCTATCTACATTCATTTTTTCATTAATACGAAAGGTACTGAGCGACTCAGTGGCGGAGGTCATCGAGAAGTGGCCGATTTGTAAAATTCGTAGAACTAGATTGGTCTGTGAGACCCGACGTCCATACTTAAAGGTTAATACTAGATTCCCTCTGTTCGTTCGTTCGTTCGTGTTTGGGATACTTATTTTTCTATACAGAGCGTTAAGTAATATTAATGTTTACGCAACCCCTTTAATGTGGGCGAATAATGGAGAACATAGTGTTTTTACACTAGATTATCGTATTATACGTGGAAAAATTAAGAGGGTTAAATTAAAATAGAAGTAGATAAAATGCGAGATATTGAGATTGTTAATATTTAGAGATAGATTAGTTGATTATAGTCGTATTTATATAACAAAGAGATTAGTGACAAATAGAGGGACCATATTTATTTATAAGCTACTACCTCAGTATAACATTATTAGAGAATTACGACAGAAACTAATACTATTATAGACATATAGTTTCATCCTGTGTTATTCATATGTGTATTTCATAAAGACAAGATCTAGCTTTAATAGGATTTGAATTGTTTGTCAGTACTATTTGCGCACAGTAAGCTTATTGTATGACATAATAAATCAATATTCAACCAAGTTTCTATCTTAGATATTAATGATATGTCGAAATCTAAATAGTTGCTAGACATGCAGAAGTTAGAAATGAAAATGGAATAGAAATTGGTAAGCCTTATTGTTTGCTGCCAAGCCGTGGTATGAAAACTTTACATTACTGTAATGACTGAAGCAAGTTAACCTATTATAGAATATAATTTTAAGAACATTTTTTATTGATTATTAAATGCAGAATTCAGTGAAATATGAGTAATGGAAGTGTCATAATAGAGAACGGAGAGTCTTAGCACTAGGTTCCCTCCGCCAACCATGCCATGTGCAGAATACGTCGTGAAACAAAAAAACTAAGAGTAAATAAAGTTCATAATCTGTTATCTAAATTAACTAAATCGATCTTTATAATTACTTGGTATATTTCGAGAACAGAATATTAATATAAACATTATATTAATTTACAGTGACATTAGCAGTTGTCCGAATTGAGTTCCTCACTTACCCTCCATCCCTCTTAAAATTTACCTTTCAATATAAAATTTCAGTTTGTCGACAACTTGTAAGCAACTGCCTGGCAAGTTATATTAAGAGCATGACAAGACGAATTCCAATAAAATTAATTCAGGTATAATATTTGAGGCTTTGAAAATTCGAGAGACGTTTCATCAAAGCGTGCCAAACGTATTTGCAAAGGAAATTGTGAATTTATTTCTTTGGTTAAGTATTCTTTTATTTCAAGCGGAAGTATCTTATAAATTTGTCTTAATTCTATCAATACTTTTGAAGAGGATAACAAGAATGTTTTTGTCGCAAACATTTTTGGATATTGGTCCTTGGATACGCGAAACAAAATAAATATAAAAATATTTTTTATTTATTTTGACTGTTTCAACGAAAATAGACTGTTCTGAGTTATAATAGTAAATAGTAATGGACAAATGTTAGCCGATTTGTTTGGATTGTTTTAATATTTAGCATATTAATGTTTACTTTAGTTGAAATAAAATTGAGAATCGATAACATAATTTCTTTTTTTCTTTCAGCTTCACGCTGTATCATGCGTGAACAGTAGGCAGAGGGAGTCTAGTGTTAAGACACTTCACTCCCCAATTTCCACCAAATTCTGGAGACATTAAATATTGAGAGGCGGAACTGAACGCCGCGCTTTCCTTCGACACTAAAGAGAACAAATAAAAATATTTAATATTTAATTTCTTCAAGTGGAAATTGAACCCACAACCAGTCACACGCTACTGACCTCTATGACTATAGGAGAAACAGAAACCATGATGTGGTTGTAAAGTTTCTGCCTCCGTTTTATATACTCGTAGATCAATAAATGTAGTACGATAATAGATAAATAAGGAAAAATTAATACTAATAGTACTTTAAAATAATTTCCTTACCTGGTATTATTGATTTTATAATTATAAAATATATTTTGTTTATATAATATTATGATAAAGTATTCTATAACATTAAATATATTAGTTAAATATTTTATAGCTTAAAATTTGTTTCCAAGTCCAATAATTTACTTTGTGAAATCGATTTATAATATAATTATCCTTAAAATAACACTTTATCTTCACCCAAAGTGATAGACTGTGGCGATAAGTAGAGAGTAAATACTGGTCCTAAGCTGTAATCAATAACTTTTATTATAAATTAGTGGACTTATTTTTCTTTTATATTATTAATTTATTCATATACTAGCGACCCGCTCGCAGCTTCGATCGCTTGAACTACATAATGATTAATTTACTAATCTTTTATTATTTAAAATAGTTTTTTTATGAATAAACCAGTGGAAATAACGAACCAACAGTAAATGCTAAGGGAAGCTTGTCTAATTACAATAGTGAAAACTGCAAATAAATAGTTTAAGCCGTTTCTAATGTTAGCGAGAAAAAACGCACAGACATACATTCTTAAATCATTATTTTGGGTCTATTACGTTATTATTTGTCACCAGTAACATTTTTTTATATATATATTTTATGTAAAGACATATATTTTTATATGTATATTTTATGTATCCGCTACCGATTATAAGAATAGATATGAATAAGCTTAATAATAATAGCGCACATGAGCTTAAACAAGAGTAGCTTTTAATCTGATAGCATACATAGTCATGTAACCTTTGACATAGTAGCTTGTTTTCAAAAAAAATAGGTAAAAAAAAGATCCTCTTAAAATATAAATATATTTTAAGAGGCCTACATCTACTACGAATTGACCTGCGCTGCGGTGTGGTGTGGTCTCGAGAGATAACGGAATATACGCGACAGCTTTCATGAACTGTAAGCTACTTGTTTGGATTTAATAAATACCTTATATTATTTTAAATATTTTTTCTGAGAGTAGTTGAATTTATATAATTCCGTCTAATTGAGCTGCGCCACTCAGCACGCAACGCCTCTAGAACTCGGCGTAAAATGGGGAACAGAGTGTCTTAACACTAGGTTCCTACAGCAAGAAGCTGATATTAATAAATATATACTTCGTAAACGACGACTTTATTGTGATCTGTTGATATTATTATATTACACTTACCTATAAAATAATACATTTTTTTTATATTTTAAGAAAAAGTAGGAAGTCAGTAATAAATTAAATTGAATGATATTATTTATTCATTGTATGCAAAGATGAAAGTTAAAATGAAAAATGTCATAAAACTCTGATTCGTTTTACAGGTACTTATACAGAAACTACTGTGAATTAATTAATATTAAGTTTTTGTAGAGTTAATGTGAAATGGAAGCTATTTTATATAGATAATGCACTTCGTTTTTTATAAAGAAATAAATACATTATACCAATACTGAATTTGATGATTAAAAAATATCTCGAACAAGGAAGTATCGTAAGTGCGTTACAATCTTTGTTGTTCAAAGTTCAAAGTGAAGTTGGAATTGGCTAAGTAATAAATAATTTTAGCACCTTTGTATATATCTAAAGTTGACAAATTTCGCCAACTGGGGGTTCCGTAGCAATTTTAGGATTATGGGTCAACGGGAAATACGATTTATAAAAAATTAAAAACTTAAATTTGCGGGCATATGCTCGCAATTTGTTTGATATTAGTAGAAATATGTTTGTATTGTTGTATCTACTTTGTACTAAATTTCATAACTGTAGGTCGACGGAAAAGCTTGACAGACGGGCAGACGGACCTCAATTTGATCCTACAAAGGTTCCGTTTTTACCTTTTGAGATACGGAACCCTAAAAATATTAATATAATAAAACAAAATTGTGCAAATCGTGTTTGAAGCATCATCATAGAATATGTATAAACCGTAACAACAAAACAAGAAAATTAACATAACCCCCAAATACGAAATATGAATGAGCGTCCCACCAAATGAGCGTGGATTAGCTTTGTACCGTTCCAGTTAAAATATTTACGAAAGGTTGCCTTCATAATAGATATTATTCTGCTATTATTTATTCCACAATCTGATACCACCGGGCCTTGTGGATGATTATTATAGCAGGTTACATGGTAGAAATAAACAGTTAATTCTTATTGGTTACTATAATTAGCTGATAGCTGATTTTTGTTTATTTCATTATGAACAGAATTCAGAATAAGTTTCAGGAATATTTTGACAACGTTAAAGTAAGTTGTTTTAATTTTTTTCTACTTATAAAAGTAATAAATAATAATAATAATATAATAATAAGAATATATCTCAACTAATAATGTGAATTGAGTGAAAGTATTATTATTTATTAATATTTTCATTTCTTCGAAACACCGTGAATCTAATTTAATTTTATTTTATTAATAAAGTCACCATCTAGCAATACTTATAATATGTATAATCATTTATGAAACAACCATTCTGATTTATGACAAGTAACATAAAAATTCTATAAATAATTAAACAAATAGTGTTTGTTGTTTCCAATTTATCAATATGTATAAACTGTCGTTTTGCTATATTCAATCATTGTTATTTACATTTTAATTGATACCGGTATTTGCATAGCAGCAGATCACAATCAGCTTTCGAAGCAGTCGAAGTGTATGGGGCGATTATATTATATTCGCCACTTGAATTATATTTTGAGGTCAGTTCTAGCGCAGGGTATTAAGTGTGATTATAAACGCGACAGGTTGTCAGTTTGATTCCCATTCGAGGAATTAAAATGACCCAAATATTTTCATTTCTTCGCTCTTGTTCGAGCGCGAGGCGAGTTCTGCCGCTCATCATGCAATGCCTCCAAAATTCGGCAGAAAATCGGCGATTTCAGATCGAAAAAATATTTAATTTTGTCTAGTAGGAATCGAACTCTTAACCTGTTAGAAATTCGAAATTAACTACATTTGAAATGACTAGGTGTCACATTACATATCAGTGTTATTAATATCCGAGTAACAAATAAGTTAAATTTCGTTATAATATTATCGAATTCAAAAAGTCAAATATTTGAAATATCCTTTCACAAAATACAAAAATAATTGCACAAACAATATAAATCAAACCAGTGTGAAATATTAAAAGGTGTATTATATAATTTAGGCATAAATAAAACGATCTTTTATAACATTAAACGCCGGTGCTTATCCCCGTTGATTTTTAACAATGTGTTAAATGAGATTAACACTTACTCTCTCGCATGGGTCGAGCAAACTTATCGAGATTGGTTGTAACAATGTAATTTTAAATGTGTGTTTCCCAACAAAAGAAATACGTAGTATGGAATGGGAAAAAAAGAAAGAGGGGTCGATTTTATCAGTACTGTCGCGAGCTGAGGGTTACACTGTGCTGTTGTTCGATAAGGTGTGTTTATTTCAAAGTCTAAACGATTTCACACCGTGTAACCGTTCTAATAATTATAGAGGGGAAATAGAGTATTTGATATAATCAGCTTACGTTTTTATCGAAATTTTATTTAATGATTTTAAGTGTCATATTGGTGTGGCACAGCGGACAACATCTGATTGTGAGCGCGACGGTTGTGAGTTCGATTTCCGCTCGCAGCAATGAATTATTTTTATTTCCTCTCTCTCTCTCTCTCTATATATATATATATATATAACTTGATACTGCCAGGCAGCGCTAAGACCAATGTCTCCAAAATGGACCACGCGAAGGTGTCTGTGTATTTTAATACTAGATACCCTCTGCCTAAGCTTGTAGCTACTTATGTAGCTAAAAAAAAATATCGCGATTATTTTGGCATTATTTTGAGCACAGAACGATTTTAATCCATGCCCTTTTGGAAGACTTAAAAAGCTTACGCGAAAATTTCCTTATAACACCTTCTTACCTATTTAATTTTGCAGATTACATCGACTTTGCCAAATTATATTATTAATTTAACACTTTAAGTAACATTTCCCTAAAAAAACGAGGCATTGAATTTTCATTTAATATACAATGCCTCAAGTAATCGACGGAAAGTGGGGAACGGAAGTGTCTTAATGGAGAACGGAGTATCTTAACACTAGGTTCCCAAATTTCCTCTGCTGAAACTGCTATTTGCGGGATACAGCAAATTTTAGCTTCCTATAGGTAAGCAAAAGTAATATTTGAGCTAACATTCAGTGCTCAGCCAGCATTCCTAATACCTATAACAAATATTATTACTAGCTACGTATTTTATTAATAGCAAACATATCTTCCTATGGATATATAACGTAAATCAACATACAAGTACGTGCTTTGTTTATGTTCACATCCATCTACCTCCCCTAATTTAGGCGATACGCTCCCTGCGTTGTTATTCACTAAATTAATTTAAGACCCAGATTAATACAGTGGCCAATCAAAGCAAATTCTAAGACAATGGAGATAATTAATTTAGACATATATACGTAATAGTGGACCCGAACGCGGCTACGCCCGCTTTAACTATACGAATATTTATTAAATATATTTATGAAATTATTTTCAGTTTTCAATAGAGAGATGCGTTAAGCAAGCTCATTTTGGGTGACGTTTTCTAACAACAAACTTCGCAAATCGTTGCTTAGCAACGGTCGCATAGCGACGGTTGTTATTAACATGGCGGAATAAATTGCATGTCAAATTAATAAGTATTTTAATATATTGGTATATATCGAAAATATTACAAATATGAGAAAAAAAAGTATCCTATGTTCATCCCGAGACCCTCAAGTATCTCTATATGAGTATTTTATCACAATTAAATTAGCGGTTTGGCCCTGATTGCGTAAAAGACAGACAGACAGACAGACAGACAGAGTTACTTTCGAATTTATAATATAGGTATGGATTATATATATTTATGTAAATATATACGGTCAGTGAATTATTGTTTTTTAAAATATATCAGTTTTTTTTTCAGCTTCACGCTGTATCCCGCATGTAGCAGGATAGTCAGAGGGAGCCTAGTGTTAAGACAATCAGCTCCCCAATTTATGCTGAATTCTGGAGGCGTTCCGGAGTGACAGAACTTAACGCCGGGTTTTGTCTCGAAACCAGAGCGAAGAAATGAAAATATCAAATATGAAGTATGAAGAAATTCTAATTCGAAATAAGTGTCTAGAAATTGCATTACAACAGATGTAATATCAGACCACAGATGTTTGAAATTGTTTACGTGGTAAGCTACTCTCTGTTGTACAATGTTTCACGTCGCCCCACTTTGTAACTTTTAAAGATAAAAGTTAAATGTGGCGTGATAAAAACAAAATATACCATTTACTTTGAATACTAAAAATATTTTATCTACTATTTTTGTTTAATTTTGGAATAAAGACAGAAAGAAGTTATAATGGTAGATTTTTATGTAATAAATAATTTAAAATATTACATTAGCAAAAAAAAAATGAAAAATGTTCCAAAGTGGGAATTGAATTCAGAATCATCACATCATAGTACTGTGAAATACCTTTCAACTGAATCACCAACTAGCGGATTAATAAAATACGTTGTAAATACAGAGAAAATATTTAAAAAGTCATCAATTAGTAAGTGGGGAACGGAGTGTCTTAACAAGAAGTCCCCTCTGCCTACCCTTCTACACTTCTCGCGCAGGATACAGTGTGAAGCTGAAAATTTTTATCAAATAGTAATAATTTCATTAGTTAGAGATTTCCATTTTGTCATACATAATTAAGTTTTCATTTTATATGACTAAGACTAATAATAATATTCCGTTACTAGCGCCATACTGACAGACATCGCGAAAGCCAGAGCTTAGAAGCAATTACGGCAAAATGGAATAGTACAAATACCAGATTATCTTAGGAATTCACGCTTTCTCTTAACGAGAAACTATAAACGCCACCTGTGGACGATCTTAAGTATCAGATATGTGGATATGTAATTTATAATAAAATATAATGATTCAATTTTGATTATAAGGATTCTTAATTATTGAGGTCTTTAACGCGGTGGTTGTCGGTTCGATCCCTACTCGATGAAATGAATTATTATTTATTAATATTTCCATTTCTTCGTTCTGGCACCGACTCAAAAGCTCCGCGTTGAGTTCCACCACTGAACACGTAATGCGTTACTTCACATTATGTTCCTTACCCTGCTAGATGTGATGCAGTGTGAAACTTATATTTTTATTTGTTCATATTGTCATATATAAACAAACACAATTGTGCAAATTATATTTGAAAAAATATCCATTTTGTTAGTTCATAAAACAATTGAATTGGGAAAAAAAACTGAATGAACTACATAAAAATATATATGTATGTTAATTTAAATTATTTACCTCTATACCAGCACGTATATAAAATATACTCACAGCAAAATAAAAGTATACCAACAGTAGAAAATTAAGCAATGTTTTTACTGTAGCTTATAAAGGAACAAGGCATAACAATGACGGTAGGTACGAGAGCAGTTGTTACCACAGCGCCTTATTAGACGCTGGCTATTGTTCACTTAGCGTTCCTACCTTTTGCGGTTTCTCTTTGCGGAGTTGCTTCAAACGTACAATTAAAGGGCTTTCGGTGTACACCTTAGAGGTCGAATTTAATATGTGTGTTTGTATTCTATATATAATATTGGTATATGTATTTTTTTAAATAAAATTAATTGAAGCAATTGAATGTAAACGCGACAGGTTGTGAGCTAGATTGCTTTTCGAGGAAATGATATATTTAATATTTTCGTTTCCTCGCTCTGGTAACGGGGCAATACGTTGCGTTAAACTTCACCACTTATTACGCAATGTCTTGAGAATTTGGCGTGGCTAAAGTGAGAACGGAAGTGTCTTAATGAAGACAGAGTGTCAATACGGCGCCTCTTGCTTTCTTCTGCCTAAGCTACGTACGGGATACAGCATATAGCTAAAAAAAGGAAAATTAGCATAATTTTATTTGTTTATCTACAGTATTAATTTTCTTGTTTGATTAAATTATTTCAATAAATGAATACAATATTGACCATCTAAACAATTTTAAAACTCAATCAAAATTTGACTAGCGCAATCAGTTAAAAGAGGTCGGTCATAAACTAAAACAACACCCATTCACTTTTATCATATTAGGTACTATCTAAATATTTTCCACCGAACATGAGGTTTACTGCCAAAGTCGTTAAGACCCTAAAGTTTGTAGCTTCAAATTACTGAAAGGACGCAAGAAGTCACGTCTGCTTGACATATGTATATAAGCTTGTATGAATAATTTGTTTCGTTTTAATATGAGTGACATGGTAGGTACCTATATATTTATGTACATATAAATTTGCGGTTGCATTTCAAACAAAGGATAATTAGTTTGAAATGCGTAAGCCTATGTTGTTTGAGTTTTGTTTAATAGGTATCAATCATAAATATATTTATTGCTAGCGACCCGCTGGCGGCTTCGCCCGCTCGAATAATTTATTGCCTCGAGTGGAAATCAAACGCACAATCCTACCGTTACAACCACACGCTTTTGCTTCTGCGCCACAATGGCCTCAGGACAATTTCAATTTGTAAAGTTACAATAAATACATTATATATGAGAAAAATAACATATTTTCATGAAATTCACATTAAAATATATTTTTTGAGTGTTTTTCTTCTAGTTATATGAAATAGTGGAGGACACACACACTATGACAATGACAAGCTACCTTCAGAAGGGAAAGCAAGCCTTAGATTCAATAATCCAATATGCAAATTTCCAAAACAGAGGCGAAGAGAGTGTGTTAATACTCTTTCTGCCTACCCAATTTTTTGGAACTAAAAAAAATATTATTTTATATACATAACAAATTTCATAAAGTCATTTCCTTTTAAGATTGTACAACAAAATTTTGGGCCAAATGGTAAATTATTTTAACTAAACACTTTTCAAGGAACTAAGTCTTTAAAAAGCCCATTAGAGCTGAACGATATGCGAATATAGGTCGTTGGCTGCGTTGCCAAAACTTTGAGGGAGAGAGACGCTCGCCACGTCGGCGCCTCGACGTTCAAATTGTACTGTTCTACCCACATTGTCCTACTTCTCCTGCCAAACTTATCTTAACATGTTCTAATGTTACAGATAGTGTATAATATATACACTAGGACTATCTGGCATGGCTATACCATTAAAATATGATTATGCATTTTTTAAATTTTGTAATTGAACTTTATGTGAATTATTAATTTCAATAACTACCATATACTTCAATAACTAAAAAAAAATTAACTAGGGAAAGGTAACTCAAAATATAGACATTCCATTTAAAAAAAACGCCTATTTACAGGAGAGACGATGCTGTAAAATATTATTATTCAAATGCTTTTATCAAATGTTAAATATTTTATTTCCTCGAATAGAAATTAAACCACCAACCCGTTGCGTGTACACTCGCCAGCTTGTGCCCCTACGCAATGATTGGCCTAGCCTGGCCTGTATACAGGTTTTTAATTTTAATACAATTATTTTTCCGTAATGTATACCTCCTAAATGAAAAATCTGCGAATGTATTATCTTTTTTTTATCTTATCTTATACACATACCAATTATTCCTGTATAAAATTGATTTTGAAATTAATAGCAATAAATAAACAGTTTCACTTACATTTAACTACATTAATCTCAATGAAGTTGTTCTACACGTTACACCACATTTGCAGTAATTATAGCATCGAGGTCATGACTATTCTAGGGGGGGTGAGCGTTCACGTGATTGCGTTTGCATGTTTAAGCGGGACTATGGACTCACTTTCGCTTAGCACAGGCCTATATTGTTCGAGAAGGTTTTTTTTTAATATTGTTTATAATTGAATTGTTAATATGTACTAAAACTGTCGTGGCCAGGCAGGGCAGGGCCACAAGCCGAAGGTTGTAGATTCAATCCTCACTTGAGGGAATGAATGATTATTTTTTTTATATTTTCATTTCGTCGCTCTGCAAAAGCCCAGCGTTGAGTTCCGCTACTCAAAACGCAATGTCTCGAAAAAATCGGTGGGGAACGAAGTGTCTCAGCACTAGATTCCCTCTGCCTACTCTGAAATTTATATATCTATAAATTTTATTAGATTTACATAAAATTATTTACTATTGGCTGACAATCTCGACTATAAGACATACATAAATTTTTAATTCTAATTGAAAGCTATGATGTAAACGTTTATGATTATAAATATTTTCAGTATTTATTTATTTTACTTTTAAATAAATTATAATGAATAAACAAATACTTGAAAGAACGAACGAAATAAAATATGGACTACATACCAAAACATAATATCTAATATTAAAATAAAATATATTATACATCCTAAGAACAAAATAAAATATAAAGCAAAGCTTTTCTTAAAGTTATTAAAAATTTAAAGAATAAAATTTTAAACTCACAAGACTTGCACGGTGTCTTGTAAGTCGGATTTGTTTTTTTCAAGTAATTTTTTCAAGAACTTTTCATCTTTCAAAGCAAATCATGATAATGAGATGAGTTTCCAAAAGTTTTCTTGTAGACGCTTATTGAAGTAACTAGAGCCGGATTTATAAGTTTAAAGCTTTGTAAATTGGCATCACTATATTTTGTACATATTATAAGTAGCAGTGTAGGCAGAGGGAATCTAGTGTTAAAACACTCCGCTCACCACTTACCCTGAATTTTGAAAGCATTGCGTATTCAACGCCGTAGTTTCAATATACCGAAATATGTTTTTTGGTCATAATTCATTATAATAGTTAGAATCGTTTCTGCTTGAGTTCTTGTTAATTATAGTTTCAGTTACAGATAATCTCGTTTAAGCTAATTGCCAATTAATGTGATGCATTGGAATTTTGTGATATGTACTATTTATTATACTATTTTGTACATGTTTTAAATAACTATTATTACACCAATATATGTATTGAAAAAATAAAGAAAATACGTGAATATAGAACCAAAAAACTACGGAATTTGCAAAGCAATAGCTGCGGCAGCACATTAAGCCGGTCGAACGCTTGTTCTTTATCCGACTGAATCCAGTTTTCGACTCGCACGAAACTATCGAAATGGACAGAAATATGAATAAATAGAGACTTGTAAAGGAATTTTGTCATGCACACTTAATGTAATACAGTGCGAATGGACTTCTTTGTTCTAAAGAATCTTGTAATATATATCTCTATTCTCTATTACTTCAAGATCTAAGTGATAGTTCATATAATGAGGGATTAATATGGCTAAGCGACCACTTGAAGAATATTTGATAGTCTAATTATAAAAAAAATACTTTGTGTATACTTTATACAAAAAAAATCTATATAAAAATAAATATTTCCAGTTAAAAAAACGTATATTAGCAATTAACCTTGTATAATATATAAAATACTAAAAGTAAGTAGACTATGATATACTGGTACATATTTCAAACAACAATTACCTGTTACATTGCTATTCTATAAAAGAAATATTATTTTCGAATAAGCTTTAGAAAAAAATACGTATCACGCCACATATTACGCTCTAGAGTGTATTTGAGTACATTTCAATGGATATTTAAGAGGAACCGAAACATATGGGCCGCTTTGGTGCCTTTTATGAGATATGTGGAACGATGAATGGTCTTACGTTATATGCCTTGTATAGGTAAAATTTGTGCTAGTAAGACAGCATTTTCTGTAGTGGCGAAAGAGCACAAGCTTGCGACTGTAAACTCGATTGGTTGTGTGTTCGATTCCCACTCAAAGAAATAACATATAGTTTTTTTTAGTTTTAATTCTTCTTCTTTAGGTCTTCATTGGGTGGTTTATTTGATTTTATTTTTGACTTTTACGCTACGTCCCAGAGCAGTTAAGCAGATGGAGCATAGTGTTAGGACACTCCGCTACCCATTTTCCACCGTTTCCGTTCAATTATTGAAAATATTGTGTGATAGTAATTAGTTATTCATTTTTCATACAAGTTTTGTATTATTCATTATTCGTTATATTGTGCTTATAAAAAATCTAAAAAAATACCAACCTAAAAAAAACATTTTAGCTTTATTTTTTCTAGCCAAGGAAAATATCCATGTAAAGTTATTATTCAAATGAAAAGAAAATCATTTTTATCAGTATAAAAGCTAACATCCGGCAAGCCGGCGGCAGGTGTTCGAATCAAAATATTATGCTTGATTTGTTAAAATATGCCACCGGCTGTATTATTATGTAAACCCTTATGGCAGGTGTATTTTTATAAAATAAAAGAAAAAATATATTTTTTAACTTCATGCTGTATTCTGCAGCTTAGACAGACGGAACCTAGTGTGGAGACACTTCCGTCCCCACTTTCCATTGACCAGCGAAACTAAACGAAAATTTAAATAGTAAATATTTCATTTCCTCAAGTGGAAATCACACAGTGGCACCCTTGTGTTTTATTTATTAAGAGATTTGTAAATAGGATGATGGATTTTATTTATAGAAATTCATAGCAAAGATTTGAGCTAAGTGAATCTCTGAGTAAAATGTCTTTAATATTTTTATAATAAGTGTTTTTCGTTTTTTTTACTATAAGTTTCATAAATTAAGAATTTTGTTTCTTCTAATAAAAACTGCAAATTAAATGTCTATAGAAACATTACATAAACATTACATTACAGAAACTTTTTGCAAGGATATAATTACTACTGATTGAAATTATATTTTTTAATTAAATAAAATATAATTCATTTAATTATAAAATGGTAATACCAAATAATAAACTATTATTTAAATTAAAATTATCACAAATATTTAATTAAGCAGCAGCTCTGCAGTGCGTAAGCATTAATTAACTACGAGTACAATTTAATTATTTCGAAACATTTTCAATAAAGATATTTTCTTACATAATATACATTTTAACATATCATTAATTTATGTACTTTATGTTTTTTATATTTTTTTTTCATTAAAAAAACAATTCTATATAGAAATATTCATGTGACTTTCATCAATTAATATTAAATTAATAGTAAGCAATGAATATTAAAACAATTTATCTATTTCATAAGTGTTCATAATGTAAAAAAAACTTGAAGGTTATTGTAGAACTTTAACGAATTAATAATAAAATATAAACACTCCGTCCATTCCTCCATACAAACACTAGCTAGCGCTATATCAATTGATTCCGATACAAGATAGAACCAATTTACTTAGCGACGCTACACACGTAACATTTAGTTGGCTCTAATTTCTCTTTGATACAAATCTTACCGACTGCGCAACACTTTAGGAGTGTTTGCCATTGATAGACCAGCTATTATCTGATCATCCTCACCGAGTTAACGACATTAGTATTCTGAGGGCATCTCGTATGGGAAACGGCATTGGCTTTGTAAGTGCAACGAACTTGGTTTCTACAAGTATTCACGTATTGGTCGGGTTTCTTTATGCATTCGCTGAGTTTTTACTGCTTTGTGCTGTGCTTTACTGTTGGTATATTGGATATAAATTGCAATGTTTTCTTTGTAGAATTCTGCGTAGGCGCTACGTTCTACGGCTCTACTGTTGAAATAATAATAATAATATGTTTACGTTATATTATTACTAGAAAACCTACGTAAAATATACATTTATATAGATATACTCGTATGGTACTAATTTAATAAAAGGGATAGTATATATGGATATTTGTTCCACTTTCACGCTAAAACTACTGAACATATTTAGATGAAACTTTACAGTAATGTAGCAGTTTTCATCACCATCGTAATCATGAATTATAAATTCTAGTCAAAAGAAATTTAACAATCCACTCACCCCACGTTAGCTCTAGTTATTATTTATTCCAAAATGTACTTAGCGTTAGTGTGGATACATTATAATTTTTAATAAGCTTCTCTTGTTTTCGTGTTATTTTATAAGAAAATATTCATTATGCATATTGTGTATTCAATGGTAATTGTTATAGTTATTTTCGAAAAACAGTGCTACGGACTAACGTAAAACGGTCTCACATAACAAAAACTTATTATAAAATCCTGTTTTTTTTTTAATTTTTGCCTGTTGAATAGAATAAATTGAAAAGTCAGTTAAAAGTTATACTAAATTTGGACAACGCTTTTTAAATATTTACTTTTCATTTGCTGTATAAATTGCTTCCGGCCAATTTCAGTCAATGTTACTAGCTTCTCTAACAGTACAATGGCGCTGTTGACATTCATCATGATAAAATATTTAACAAAAAAACAAATCCAATTTGCATAGAAATGTAAGTGGAACGATAGTTTTATATATTTTAATATTACTATGATAAAAAAGTTAGTTGCGGAGAGAGATTTTAAAAAATACTATCATTCTATCAATTCTATGTATTTATTTATACCGATATATTTCAAACCAAAATGCAACAAGACGCACTCATATCTTTTATAATTAGCCTATGAAATATTTTTCAATTCAATACTTTTCTTTTTTAACTATTAACTGAAACAAATGAACAACTCTTTGATTAAGTGAGAATCGAACCTCAAACTACGTATTAAGTATACCTTTCTTTTAGCGTGACGCTGTACCCGCACATAGTAGGGTAAGGTAACGGAGTGTCTTAAGACCAGGTTAGTCTTAAGACACTCCGTTCTCCATTTTCCACTGAATTCTGGAGGCATTACGTGTTGAATATGAAAACACACACACACACACACACACACATTACATCAATTAATATTTAATTAATTTAAAAATGATAATAAATAAATATACAGGCTGTGAGCCATTATAGGGCTTACTCCAATAGCTGCATACTACACAGCTGTGCATCAATTTTTCCACTTAATTAACAATGGAGCTTAACTTTACGTACCAACGATGTGAAAATATCAAATATTATTTTATCATACAATATAAACAGATTTCTCAATTCTTCTTAATTATACTGCTATATATAAAGCATGTTAATGTTTGAATTATTTATTATTCGAATAATTATTCTAGTTATTTTTGTTCGGTTTGTTTTGTAGTGTGTATAGAAATAAAGAGTAATTAATTATTTATTTTATCAATGGCTTATATAAAATAATTTAAGTTACGGTTTCGTTTTGTAATATTTATTATATTTATAAAGTGATTTTTTGTTTTCACATAATTATACTACTCATCTCATATGTCATGGTAAAAGAGGCTAGTCGTTGCAAAGCGGAAGCAAGCATTTCATCCCTCTAGTGTCGAGGCAAAGCGCGGCGTTGAGTTCTGCCATTCAACAGAATTCAGTAGAGTTTGGAGAGTGGAGTGTCTTAACACTAGACTAGCTTTGCCTACCATGCTTCATGTGGGATACAGCGTGAAGCTGAAAATAAAAATATTATAAATAAACTAAAGTTAAACTTGTATAGGTACTGAAGCATAGGTACTGTACGTAAGCGTAAGTTTTAATAGTACACACGCTTCATTAGATGTCCTTATACGTCATTAAAACTAACAAGTTTAGAATTTTCGAAAACAAGGTACCCACGTAATAATGTAGAGTGTTGTACAACTTTAACAGGATGAGTTATAAAGTGAAAGTTATAATGAAGGCAACTGAAGTTTCACGCACAGCTGCGAACGATAGCTACTTAGGTGCCTAATATGGCATCGTTCTGAGAAAACATTTGAAAAATGTTGAAAAACCTCTAACGATTTACTTAAAGTTGTTTAATTATTTGAGTTCTATTTTCGCCTATTGAATATTATTAGATTTTAAACGGTTTTATTTTTAATCTAATAAATATTTTTTTATAAGAATATTTGTATTTTTTCGAAAAACAGTCATTTATTAATTTTACTATTTTCTTATTTAGTCACTTCGTATGAATTTGTTGAATTTGACGAAGAATTTTGTTACTATACATTTCTATGTAACCTCTTATACGTATAGTACAATTTTTTTCATAGGATTTGAATCCACAAGCAGTATATTCTGTTCCACTTCGAAGCAACTGGCGTAGATACTATTACCATTTTTCTATTTATTAAAATTCAGTATAAACTATTAATTATATGAAATTCACAAAATTGTTTTCTAATAATTTATTTCTCTTGTCAACAGTTCTATTCGCTATTGAAACGCAATGTCGTTGCAAATACAAGCCTCCAACATCGACAGATGACGTTGTTCGCACCGACCAACCAGGCGTTTCAGAGATTTACTGGGGAAAAGGACGAGTCTCTAGTTCTGTTTCATATATGTAAGTTATAATATAGTTAACTTATGTTTCTGAATGTCGTATATTAAGATCAGTAATGGAACGATTTCTTATTGATATATATTGTGGGTTCAATCCTCAATCGAAAATATATTTATTAAGGAACTTGCTCTGATATATGTAAAGGTAAAGAATACAAGTCAAGCTATATTTACCTTGCAAAATATAATGTATTTATGAAAAAAATCACGGCGCTGAGTTCCACCGCTCAATACAATGTCTTAAAAATTAGGCGGTAAATGAGAAATATAGTGTCTGACGTGACACGAAGCTAAAAAAAATGTAGGTACTACAAATGACACATTATCTTGATTAATCTTAGTTAAATCAAGTGAGTTATTAATTTTGCAGTTAGTTAAGTTCGCAATAAAAGCAATTGCGTAGGCTTCCTGTTAGAAGAAAGTTCCGCGGTCAAGGAAACTTTGACAGTCTTTGTAACTATTTCACTTTGTGAAAGAAGGTATTTTGCCTTTGTACTGCTTTTGTAGGGAGCTATAATTATTTCGTAAAGTTCTATAATATCGGGATGATGTTTTTGAATTAGTAATTACAAAATTATATATTTCATTACCTCGATTCGGGAACTACCAACCTGTCGTGGTTACAGTCACACGCTCGTGCCTATTATTATAAAATTATTGAAAGTAGCTAGTAGCTAGTTTCACTAATTACAATTTTTTAATTAAATTAACTTACGATCAGTTTTACATAAAAATAGCGAAAACTAAAAAAATACTTACAAATATATCTATCCACAGCGAATTTGGCAACCACTCTGGCGAACATGGATTTCTCGATATCGTCGGAGCTCGACGGCAACCCGCCGCTGTGGGTCACGCGGCGACGTGACACCATGCACGACGACATTTACGTGAACAACGCTAAAGTTGACATTTCTAGATCATACCAGGCGTATAACGAAAATGGCAAGCTACAGGTAATTTGAGAATTTTTTTTTGTTGTCCTTTAAAGGATAAATTTACTAAGCTTTTATTAAGGTAAAAGAAGAAAATAGAATAGAAAGTAAAATGATATTTTATTATCAATAACAATAAGATTTTACTGAAAATATAATATCAATTCAGTGACTTCGATCAATTATTCATTGGTTATATCTAAATGAATTAATTTATTGTAAAACAAAATGTCATTTTAACTCCAATAAAATTAATAAAATTAAATGAACATAAAACATTTTAAAATAAAAAGCTAAAAGCAAATTGGTATTTTAACTTTTAAGGGAATGAATAAAATATCGCTGTAAGTAATCACCAAAAATCCACAATATCCTGATGGTTGCTATCATTAATTCTGTATGAAAATGAAAATTCATATCTGATACCATAATTTCACGGTACTTACATACATATATAGAATGTTCAACTGCACATACATTTTTTAAAAGTATTTCACATTTTAATTTCCTGTATAAGAGAGAGGTTGGAAACGTATATTGATATGAATTCAATCAATTGTACATGAAAGTTTTAATTGAATTTTCTTTAAAAAATATTGTGTTATATTTTTTCTTATACTCATACTAGAATTTGTTGTAAGCAAAATGAAATTACTCACATTTTCCATTTTCAATTTAATATGATGAAAAGCTCAGCTTAGACCTCGCGGACTCTTCACGATTATCCACTCCTTTGAGATTTAATGTTAATTATGACAATTTAATGGCTATGGTTTATGTTTATTATTCTAAATTCAATTTGTGTCTATTTTCGAAGTTAATATTTATGTTAGTATATATTTTGTTCAAACAGTTAAGTCAATCTCCAAGTTTTCCTAACAGCAATAAATCAAAGTAGTAGTGCCGCAGTACTGTTAAATCAAAATTACGTAACGAACGACGAATATTGCAGGTTTGAATTCTATTATTATAAATACATTTAATATTTCATCCATGCATATGACTTATTATTTTACACTTCAGTCTAACTCATTTTAAATAAGTGAGGAATGGAATTGTCTTAGTGAAAACGGAGTGGTTTAACGCTAGGTTCCCAAGTTCCCTCTACCTACCCTGCTATTTAAAGAATACAGCGTGAAGTAAACAGAAAGTTGTTCAAAAATTCCACGTATACTAGTATTCAGAGGACGTAAAATGCAGCAGTACTATAAAACAAAGATTAATAAAGTAGTACTTGCCCTGAAGTTATTTACCCTAGAACTTATTATGCATCTCAGATGTATGAAACTTGTTTTCAACAAACATAGGCTGCTCGTACCAACTGTAATAATGTTAAACTTAATAAATTTACGTTTACAACAATATACGTACATATACGAATTTTACGTACAGTATAAAATTTGTATAGTCTAAGTGAATGTTTTCCTATAATCTTGATTTTAAATTTTTAGTTTGGCAACATTTTGCACTTAATCGGTTATAATACGAGGATTTGGGAGCAATGGGTTTAAGTTGAAGGCATCAGGCATATTTTGTTACGTGTGATGATTTAGTTCTCACAAAATCTTTAAATCATAAATAATAAGAAATGCAAAAAAAATAATATTATTTCATTTCGTAAAGTTCATTTCATAAAAGCCAGTAAAAAATGGCTTTTATTAATGAAAAATATACGTACTTTCCTTGTCTTACCTATATATTACAAATTCGGGCATACTAATACTTTATGTATAATATATAGAAGTTACTACAGTAATTTATGTCTTCCTGTCCAAGGTTCTCCACGTGATTGATCAAGTGCTGCAGCCACTCCTGCCTCTAGGTCAGAGCTCCGTCGGGTCACCTGTATACAACCCTAACGCATACCAATTTCTGGAACACTCAGACCTGTTCAACATTGGACAACATCGCCTCAGGTAATACACTGTTTTACGCTTTAATATAACAACTGTTCATAATTTAATGGAATATGTTAAAACTCTTAATTGCATCGGTTGTTCGTTTTCAGTTTCGGCTGTTGCGAACTTCATTTATTTGGTGTATCCATACCTATATTATAAATTCGAAAGTAACTATGTCTGTCTGTTTGTCTTTTGCGCAATCAGGGCCAATCCGCAAATTTAATTGTGATAAAATACTCATATAGAGATACTCGAGGGTCTCGGGATGAACATAGGATACTTTTTTTTCTCAAATTTGTAATATTATCGATATATACCAATATATTTAATACTTATTTATTTGACAAGCAATTTCTGTTCTGACATGTTAATAACAACTGTCGCTTAGCAACCGTTGCTAAGAAACGTTTTGCAAAGTTTGTTGTTAGAAAACGCCACCCAAAATGAGCTTGCTTAACGCATCTCTCTATTGAAAACTGAAAATAATTTCATAAATATATTTAATAAATATTCGTGTTGTTTAAGCGGGCGTAGTCGCGTTCGGGTCCACTAATATAGATATAAAATAATATGATTTATAAAATTTGCCCTATTAATTTTGGTTGCTTATTGTTATAATTATGTTATGAATTAAATAATCATATAAGAGTTTTTGACTCATTTTAAAATACAAGTATATTTACAGGATATACAGGATAATGATTCTCCCTCCACCATTTTTTATGATAGTGACAGGGTAGTCAGTGTAAATTAGATGTTATGACACTCTGTTGTTCGTGTTATTATTGCTTTGTTTATCAGAGAGAAAATAATTAATAATTTTGAGTGGAATTCGAACTCACAACCACCGCGCCATATGCTGTACCATTTTTTCTAAATAAAGCAAACAAATAATATACAATGTTTTAATTAAAGTATAACAAAAGTAAAACTTTTGAATACAACTAAAATTAATATCATAATTTCCAAATCTAATATATGTATATAATAAAACGTAATGCATTCAATGATTTGGTTCAAAATGCATTACGCAGCAAGCGCTATCATCGTTTACGAGTGGGTAGGGATTCATCGACGAGATATGCGGTGGCTGGAACGTTTTTGTGAATTGCGCCGCTATAAATTGACAAGTGATTTTGCATTTTGGCGTCGCATTTGGAAACGAATTAGGCTATCTTCTGTATCTCTTGTTTTTTTGCTTTATTTATGTGTTTGTTTTTTAATACTATAGTATTTTCGTTTTATTATTTTAATAGTAGTAATAGGAAGATTAAATTAATTGTGATAGTAATTATTTCTTCGTTCCTATCTTTTTTGTCATGAGAAATATTTTGTCTGGCCTGTCGTGCTCCTGCCACGAATGGCGTGACAAATATTAGGGTAGTCGATTCCCATTCGAAAAAAATAGATATTTAATATTTTAATTTCCTCGCACTGACAACGAGGTAAAAATGGGGCGTTGAGACCCTCCACTCAACACACAACACCTACAGAATTTGGCGGAAAATGGGGAACGGAAGAGTCTTAACGTGAATATCTTAACGTGAGTATCTTAGCACTAGATTCCCTCTGCTCACCCTGCTATGTTAATTTTCATATATGTAAAACATATATTTAATAAAAGAACTTAAGTAAAATCCCATCAAGATTTTAACTCAATTACATTAACCTGGTAAAATTCATGGGAGTTTTATAAAAAACTAAGTAAGAAGCACCAGATAACAATTAAATTTCTAGTTCGTTTACTTTTCAAAAGCATAGCATATTAGTTGAGCCGCGAACGAGTTGATTTTTACTGTTTAGTTATTCCAGGCCACTAACTTGCGCCTCTGGTATGAACTTTTATGACTATGATTTTTCCACTTTGGCTCTACGTTGTGATTTCATTTAAAATTTTCTTTTTTATTTGTATTAAAAAATATTAAATGAAATATTTTTTTAATTTAGATAAATGTGGAATGTCAAAAAATATATATTACGATTTAAAGCTTTATTTAGAATCATCAGTTACCCTTTTATTAGTATCACTTTAAGCGATTGTTCATATTTTTAACCGATGTCTTTTATTAAAAACGAGGCGCTTAACGATTTTTTTTATTTGAACAAGAGTACATCCTCATTACATAAAGCTAGCTTGGTACTAGGAAAATGGTTATAATGTAATTCATAAATAATTTAAATTTTAAGTGCAATTTTCTTTACTTTGTAAGAATTAAAATATTATTTACTAAAATGTAATTTTTGTTTCGGTTTATGCTCATAGCTCATATAGTTTTCAAGTCCGTTTTATTTTTGTATTAAATCTAGTATACCAAAGATGTTTTCTAAACATATATTGATATATGATTTATATGCAACACAGTTCCAAAGGTAACGTAATAAATAGTTTAAATCGTATTAGTGAGGTAATTTTGTTTGCATATTAGCAAACAACTACTTGCGTTTTGTAATCCGTATTAAGGGAAGCCAAGTTTAATCGTGATCCAATTTGTACCGCACTTAATAAGGTCAAATGACATAAGATATGTAATTTCACTTGGTTCTATGAAAATCTTATTTCTTCATAAAAAAGCAATTAATAATTAAATCAGCATCACGCTGTATCCCGCACACAGAAAGATAGGCAGGGGGAACTTAGTGTTAACTGTCTTTCTGCCGACGTTCTACGGAAAGTGGGAAACGGAATTGTATTAATTAGAATGCAGTGATTTATCACTAGCTTCCCAGGTTTTCTCTGCCTACTCTGTTAAAAATATAAAAAAGATCCAAATTCTAAAAAACCACTGAATTAAACTTGTACCTAATGTTTGTAAATATATATAACATAATATTACTAATAAAATGCTGTGCAATTTAAAAGCATCATACGTGCTAACGATGGCAGTTGTTGAGGGATAAAGAATGCGATTCTTAAGATAATATAATTAGCTGACTCATAGTATTTAACTTTTTCACACCAACATAGCTGAGAAATTAGAGAAATTGATTTCACAAAATAAATATATGTTTATTTATTTTATAACAAAAAAAAGAATACTGCAAAAATCTTGTCGACTTCAAAGTAGTATTTTAATAACGATTACTTGTTAGAGAATAAAATTTAACTTTAGATTTATTTCCATAATTACACATACAATCCTGAAACACTGAAGAGTTATTTTCACGCAAAACTATATTTCTCGAGTCAAATCTGAGAGCCTAATTCGGTGGACAATTCCATTTCCCATTTTCCGCTGATTGCTAGAGATTAAATAACGGAGCTGAACACCGAACAAGAAATATTTTTTTACAATCACTTACTATAAGTTATATAAATTATACAATAGTAAAAGCTAATAAATTACTGATTCACGTCAAACCGAACACGTAACAGTGTTTACTGCGGGCGTCATTACAGGCTTAATATTATGTAGAGCCCTTTTAAGGTTTCCGTAACGTACTTATGATATAAAAAGTTTTTTTAAGTCGTTATTTTCTTACGTGAGTCTTGCTCTATTATTAGAATGATTTTTATTCGTTCGACTCGTGACCCACTAAGAGGATTAAGATTAAATTTCCATATTCGCTTTAAATTATATTAATGTTGGAAATATTAATAATATTTTTTTTTATATTAATATATAACTTTTATGTAAAAAACTAAAATATTAATAATTGTAAGCGTGACTCGTTGTGGATTTGATTCCTACTCGAAGAAATTAAATATTTAATACTTAATTTCATCGCTCTAATGTCGAGGCAAAACTTGGCGTTGAGATCCTTCACTCAACAAGCACGGCCTTCAGAATTTAGTGGAAAGAGGATGAAGTGTTTTAACACTAGTTTCCCTCTGCCTACTCTGATGCTGTGGATACATCATGAAACGAAAAAAAAACAAAAATATAAGTTTATATTACCAGCTGTATTTCAGTTATTATTCAGATTTTCTGACTGCAAGTTATTATGTTAATTATTATGGGAAAGTGCGATAAAACTGTTACATATTCATAGTATAACTCAATTCGACTACTCTTTATGTGTTGCACAATAAATGAAAGTTATTAATGTAATTCATACTAGAGTAAACAATTTTAATTAGTTAATGATTTAACAGTATATTGCATATGCTTGACGCATTAAGTTATGTTTATATAATATTTTTGTTTCCTAAAAAAAAATATTAGTGTTAAAACACTCTGTTCCCATTTTCCACTGATTTCAGAAGGCGTTATTGCGTGTTGAGCGACGAAACTCAACGCCGCTCTTTGCCTAAACATCAAAATGTAATATATTTCCTCGAGTGGGGATCAAACCCTCAACCAATCGCGTTTACAGTCACACACTTGTGCCCCTATGCCACTACTGGCTTCTAATTTTTAATAAACTATAAAGCAATTTTGCTGTACCTCCCGCTCTTCTATCTAATGAATACAAATGAAATTTAAACTTATTCCTGGTCAGTTCGTTGTTAAGTTCGAAGTACTAGTTTAAATTAAAATTGCGGTCTTTTGGGAGATTCTAGACTAAAGGAATATAGCCAGTCCAGATGTTAAAACCAGATCCTTAGGGATTTTGTACTACATATATACTGAGTGTCATTGTGAGAATTCAATCAGGAGGTATTTCTAAAATGGAGAAAACTTTTTTTTGTAGTGATTTAGCTCTTCGTTCTACTTTCACAAACTCTATTAATAGTTTTTGGGTTTTAATATAAGTGTTGAACTTTAATTTAAATAATTTAAAGTTCAAAACTTCAAGTACTTACATTGCAAATTTAATTGGGGCAATCATAAATTATTTAAATAATTTTAAAAATATATTTCATAAGCAACCATGCTTCACTGGGATTTACACGTGTTAACAGCTCGTTATCAATTTATTCATCGAAAGAACGATCGGAAAGAACTTATAGAGCTTATAGGATCTAGTTTGAAAGTTGTGAAAGCTATGAATAGGAATTGAAGATATCATTTTCATATTAATATACATTATTATTTACATTGTAGAAATTATATTATACTATTATTATGTAATACTACTGCAGCGTTGAGTTCCGCCAATCAAATCGGAAAACTTTAAAAATTCGAAGGAAAGTAGGGAGTTGAATGTTTTAACACTAGGTTCTCTCTGCTTACCCTGCTATATGAGTGATAAAGCGTGAAGCTGAAAACGAAAAAAGATTAAAATTGAAAGCGCAGATAGAGTATCTTTTACTTGGCTCTTTCTTCTTTGATATAAGCAACATGAACAAGAAAAAACATTTTATTCAATTTAAACTAAAATACATAACTAAAATGAATAGCTTCTTTTGTGACAAAAGAAATTCAGACCAGTGTTGAAGTTACAGCTGAAACTTTGTTACCTAACAATAAAAGGGCTTCTAAGTTGTCGTACTATCGTTACTTGTAACTTTTCAATGTGAAAGCTTGTAACTCGGTGACGCCAAAGATGTAGTACATTTAAACTTTAGCAAATTTTTAATAAACTATTTTGTTATTCATCTAACTAAATAATTGACTTATATTGAATTCAAAATTTGGTATATTTATATTATTTATATATATATATATATATTAGAGGAAGTAGTGTTTGTTTGATTTTTAACCAAAGCGAAAGGAATATTTATTATTTTCATTTTTTACTCTGATAACGAAGCAAAGCGTGTAATTGAATTTTGCCACTCAATATACAATGACTCGTGAAATTGACAGAAAGTGCAAACCTACAGCATCTTAATGGGAAACGGACGATCTTAACAATAGATTCCCAGGTTGACTAGTTCCCTACTAGTTCCCGACTCTGCTTTGTGTGGCGTACAGCGTGAACCAATACTTATATTTTCATGAAACATCCACAAAAGCAATACTTACAAAATCTGACGTAAAGGCAATAAGATTTTTACGTATTTTATAACAAGTATAAAAATATTTAATTCAATCTTTTAAAATAAATTTCATACGAAAATAATGACTACGTTGACAGTGCCTGATAAGATACATTGCATAAAGCATTTTATTTATTTAATATCTTCCACGCTTTTTACTCGTACTGACAAATTAATGACACATATGTCCTTGACACATGTATGCTTAAATTTATTATAACTGGAAAATATTTTTATTAATACGAATTTAATGTATATTTGGATTATTAGTAATATTTTATAAAAAATGTAAATTAAATAAAACAAAATGTCAATTATACAAAGAAAATGTTCAAAGTGTGTTTTGTCAAATAAAAGAGGAAACAAGACTACGCAAATAAATATAAAATCAATGTTTTTGTATTATTATATCTATTTTTATTTGTTCGCCCCAATGGGAATCGAATCCTCAACCACTTGCAGTCGCACAATTGTGCCCTGCGCCGATTGACTTGGACGTTCTAATTCGAAAATGTTATACTTATATGTAATACTAATCTATTCTATTATATTATATTATATGTAGCATTTGTTTGTATCAGTATATATATGTTTATATGTATTTGTGTATTGTGTATGAGCTTATGTATTTTTGTATATATCATAAGTATTTTATGTGTTTACTTAGTATTATTATTATTTTTTAGTTTGCACTTACTTTATTCCACCCTTCTCTTTTTATATTTTAAGTCCTTTGCTGTTATCAAAGGTTGCCTGGAAGAGATTGCTTGAAGCAATAAGGCCTTTGCATACTTGTATTTTTATGTCTTTTCTGTTCTATTTGTTTTATTCTTTTTCTTATATTTGTGTGCAATAAAGTATAAACTAACTAACTAACTAATCTTAAGATTTCTTACAACATTTCTATATTCCAGGTCTTTCCGCCAAAAAGTTAACCAATTGCAGAAGAAAGAAGTTTTCAACGCGGACGGGCGACACACGTTCTTCATCCCCGTCGACGAGGGCTTCAAGGTAACTAAAGTTTTAACCAATAAAACTAGTTAGCTACCTACACCAGTTAAAGTAGTTAAGTTGCTCTTAGCGACAATTACCTCTATAAATACTTAACAAAAGTTGTTGGACCTCGCCTAAACAAGAGCTTTGTCTACTCAAATTGATTGTAGATAAAGTTTATTAATTTTCTGTTTAAAATGTTTATTTTTATTTAATATTCTTGGAGTACGACGTTGAACATACAAATTAACTATGAAATGTATTATTTATATTTATTATTATGTTTTATTTGTTCTCAAAAACATAGCAATGCAACTAAAAGCTATGTTTTGAAAATTCAGCGAAAAGAAGTTTATACATATATATTAAAAAATAGTTTTATATTTATTTATACGTATAAGTTTATCGTAAGAAGTAAATATTATTAAGGAAATTGTTAGTTTCAAATAGCACATGGTGATGTCACTTCGTCTCACTTAAAAGCTTTGACATTTTCAAGCTTTCAATCTATAATTTGATTGCTTCACTTACTGAAAGTTTAAACTTCATTATCGATACCCATATAGCAGCAGGCTCGTGTCTACGCAGAATAGTTCAAATTTATAATATAAGCGTACGATATAGATAATCGTCTTATGACTTTACCTTATCATCGAGCCGTGTAAACGTGACGTAGTGACTTCGATTCCCACTCGGGGGAATTAATTACTATTTATTAATATTTCCATTTCTTCGCTCTGATCTAGGCAAATCGCATCTATCAGAGTCCCCACTAAACACGCAGTGCTTCGAAAATTCAGCATAAAGTGAGAAAGAAGTGTCCTAACACTAAGCTCCCTCTGCCTACCCCGCTATATGCGGAAGGGCATAATGCCTGATTGTAACCACGATGGTTGATGGTTCGATTTCCTTTTCGAGGTAATAAATTATTTGCATTTCCACAGACACAGCGTTGAGTTTTCCCGCTCAACAAGCAATGTGTCGAGAATTGGGCTAACTTCACTTTTTTAATGTCATAGTATTTTTTCAGCCAACTACTCGATCGGATCTGATCGACGCTAAAGTCGTGGACGGGCATGTGATACCGCATCACGTCCTGTTCACACAGGCCACGTCTGACACCAAGCAGTTCAACAGCATGGCCTTCAGTGATAACGTGAAGGTTATCATCTCATTTACTACAACTGATAATGGAAAAGAAGAAATTAGTAAGTATATAAAATAATAACTGAATTATTATAATAGCGGCCACTGGTAATTTTGTATTATAATAATACAAAATTACCAGTGGCCGCTGAAAAAATATGCAAAAAAGAAATATTCTTTTCGAGCATTTCATTGCACTTGTATATAGTACCTGTTTAAATATTTGTGTTGAGTGTAGAGACACTCCGTTCCCCACTGCCGAATTCTGATGGCATTGCGTGTTGAGTGGTGGAACCCAACATCGTCGATCAATTATTTTAAATTATTAAAAATACTTCGATTAAAATTAATTGAAGCTTCTGTATCAAAATTATAATACTTAATTATATTTAATTCCTTCACTTACCCTTTTGTGAATTTTACCGGTAATTATTAATTAAAAATAACGTATTTACAGAAGATTCTTTTGATATGTCTCTTATGAAAATTCTCAGTAGTTACGAAAATTGATACCTACCTACTTACGTATTATAATCTCTAGTCCTAAATACATAGTTTCATTAGCTTCAAAGGATGTTCTAGGTAAATTACGACAATACCTTCGAAGTTACACATTCCTTTATATACGAAAACTTCAATAACATTTGCTTAATATTTGATTATATGTTTGTATAACGCTTATTGAAATTGTTAGCGGAGTCTATAACAGGCCTGTTCAAACAACGGCTAATAAACTATATCTACATATATATAAAATAATTAATCTTTAGATAAATTATTAAATTGTAAATATTTATAATATATTTGTAATTGCCTGTCTCTTCTTAGTTTTGAAATTTAAACCATTATGACATGATATTAAAACCGAGAACCATTGTTTTTACTGTTCCATATCGCCATGGTGGTCTCTATAAGACTAGCAAAGAAATATTTGTCAATACTGCAGCTGTATGGCTAAGCTACGTTTTAATATTACTAATTTATAATAATATAATAATACTAAATTATTTGTACATCTTACTTTCTTTCATATAAAGTAAAATACCAAAGGAATTTTCAGTGAAAAATTTGTTAAGATTTATTTGACGCTAGAATCACTGACGGATATGTGAACCAGCATATCCGTCATGCATTTCATAAACACCGAGCTGGTTGTATTTCAAAATTGCTTAAAGCGAAGCTATTTTTAGTCAAATGTCTTCTGTTGAGCAACCAAATATATATAATTCTTAGTTTATTTTAAAAGCTTTTATTTAACTTGCAATGTATGTATGTGGGTTCGGGTGAAATCTTTGAGCTCAATTTTGAAGTAGATATCTTCAACCGATTGCGTTGAAATTTTGTATACACGTTTAGTTTGGATGACAATGCACGATAAAGTATGTCACGTTAATCTTAATCTAATATGGCGGACAATACAAGATGGCCACTTAGTTATTTTTAATGTACTTCTACATTATGAAAGGGCTCGTTGAGAGCAACTCGAAAAATAATTTGATGTAATTCTAAATCCAATATGGTGGATATCGAAGATAGCCGAGTATCTATTAAGTCTACTTCTAGAATATAGATATTAAATTAAATGGGTCGTTGACCGTACCTCAAAAAAAAATGGACGTTATTCTAAATCCAATATGGCGGAATATCTAAGATGGCGGAATAGTTATTATTTATGCACTTCTGCAATGTGGGTATCAAATGAAAGATCTTGCCGAGAACAATTAAAAAATAATGTGACAACACTTGATATCCAACGTATTTCAATACGATTCAAGGTTTTTGTGCTTCCATATAAAGAAAAGTTCGTTCGTACGATTGAGCTGAAATTTTGTATACACGTTTGGCTTGGATGACAATGCACAATAAGGTGTGTGAATTCATTCTAAATCCAATATAGCAGACCATCCAAGGTGGCGAAATAGTTATATTTAATGCACTTCTATAATATGGATATCAAATGAAAGGGCTTATTGAGAGTACCTCGAAAAATAGCGTAACGTGATTCTAAATCCAATATGGCGGACCATCCAAAGCAACAGAATAGTTATTTTTGATGCACTTGTACATTGTGGGTATCACATGAAAGGGCTTCTTGAGAGCACCGTGAAAAATGATGTAACGTCATTCTAAATTCAATATGGCGGACCAGCCAAGATGGCAGAATAGTTATATTTAATGCACTTTTATAATATGGGTATCAAATGAAAGGGCTTGTTGAGAGTAATTCGAAAAATAGTGTAACGTTATTCTAAATCCAATATGGCGGACCTCATTGTACACAACTTATATGATCATAAAAGCTTGTCGCGTTAATCAATATCTAATTAAATTGAAACATTAAAAATTTAAACTTAGCAGATTTTACATAATTAAATTAGCATTAGTTTAGTTACACAATTAAACAAGCTTTTATGATCATATAAATTGTGTACAATGAGGTTATGAGTTGATAGTTAAAATTCAAAAGTCAAATTTTATTTTCTCCTTTTTTGAGCGTTTAAATAAAAGCTTTTTCTAAAAAATTTTTTTTGTTTATAATTTATTTCTAGTAATTTTATATTTTAGGGACTACCCTACCTTTTTCTCCAACAGCTTACGTAAAATCTAACACGGTTTCCGGAGACACCAAGCACGCCCGCGGAGTAGTCCTCGCTGACATCGTTAGAGCGAATATACCAGTTAAGAACGGCGTTGTGCACCTTATACAAAGACCTTTGATGGTCGTGGATACGACTGTCGTCGATTTTCTTAAGGTAAGCCACGTTTTTGACTCACAAACTATAGAAATAATATTTTTTCGTGTAAATTTTTATTAATATTTAGGTCAGGTAGGTCTTAGTTGTACACATGGCACTTTTTATTCACTTTTACACACTTTGAATAACACTTTAAATAGAATGAGTACGTATGACAGCCTATGAATAGAAATATAAAAGAAACTGCCTGTTTATTTGTAAAAATACAGAGTAATAAGTATAAATGTAAATGTACTTTCTCTGTATATTGTGTATTCTGTAAACTATGTAAATATGTATCTACCCTTATTATATTCGTACATACGATCCTACATTTTTTTTATTTTGAATAGGTTTTAACATTTAATAATTTTTTTTGTACGATTTTGAAACATTTGATTATTTTTGCCCTATTTCCTCGGAAAGCAGATGAGAAAGGTAACATGACGTATTATCTTTATTATAAATACATTATTTCTGTGAGTGTCCCTTCTGTGGTTACATTTCATAATAATTAATTGAAGCACGAAGAAGTTATTTAATGTTTGCTTTTGAATTTGAATTTTATTAATTGTTCCTTAAATCGGACAGTTTTGCGTTTGAAATCATTTCCATATAGTTATATTTTAATCATTTTATTCAAAGACATTTAAGCCTGCTTTTAGAAAGGTAAGATGCACGGTTATGTAATAGGCAAAGTAAGTATATATAATAATTATATTAAAAATTTACTCTAATTAAAATCTTAAAATTTAAACATTTATAATTAATACATTTATTTTGTTATATGTTTTAATACATTAATTATTTTATTAAATTAAAGCTGTTTTTGTATTAGATATAACATATCAGTCTATTTTTCACTGTTATATAACATTATTTTCTTTTAATCAATATTTTTATAATATGTTTATCCGCATGTCGATATTTCAGTTTAGTTATAAATATTTACAATTATACGTTATACATGGCAAAACGTTATTTTAAACTATTCGTTGTGAAGCAATTGATTATGGTTTGAAAATTGAATTTTTAGACCAGTTGTCTTAGTTTTTAACAAATTTTCATATAAAATCTATATTAATAATTAATATTATTATTATTCATATAATATGTGTGTATGTATAAAATATATATTTAATTATTTTGTGTTTGTGCCTCCCTGTCATGGATCCTGCATGAAATGTTACGACTCTAGGGAATCGTAAGTATTTCTTGCATGCTAATAAGTATACTCTCGAATGGAGAAAGTGACACATAATCAAGATTACATTTAACATTTAATTTAATACAAAATTATTTTAGATATATCCTAAAAAATAGAAAGCCAGTACATTTGGTGTTTATAGCCAATCAATAAAATGAAAATGCTATTGAATTAGTTCCATATCTTGGTTTAAAGTGGAAATATATAGGGAAATAAATATATATATATATATATCAACAGAGGTATCTCTCAAAATGAGAAGAAACTATCAACAAAAGCGAAATCCCTGTTATCAAAAAGATCGATATACACAATAATGGCTGTGCCTTATACCTTAGTATTTCTCCATTCAGGAGAACTACGAGTCATTACTAGATGCTAAAAGCTCCAAATGTACACAGACTCTAAGAAAGGAACAAAGCTGGCTTTTCATCTTAAGACAATACGCTTCTCGTTTTGTCTCTTGACCTTCTGTTAGTCAATGCAAGGGTTCAGAGTAATGCATATTTAATTGGTAATTAATGTTTAATTGAAAATAAATTTATAAAATTAAATTCCTTTTAGAAGCGTACTGGTTCTGAAAACAAGGTAACTTTGTGGTATTGAGCATGCAAAACAATTTATTATTTTGTCGACAATTAAGAATTTTAGTGTTTTTTAGATTTTAATTAAAAAAGTTAAGTTAAGTTATTATAACTTAAAGTTAGTATTAATCCCTAAATTAACTATGTAATTTAGTTACAGATTATTAAATTTTATAGTTAATTTTTATAAATATTGTTTATTTTGTAATGCCATCGATTTTTTTACTATGGACTATATATAAATATATAAATCCAACATAATTTAATTATTTACCGAAGATGTAAGTATTTGTACCGACGACAAATTATCTTCAGTGACCCTTATCAACATATGTCTGATACATACTTGGTCCTTTAAATATGCCTGCTATTAACAAATAAAATAAATAGAACCAATGTGCTATATATTCGCTTATTCATTAGTTTATAATTTATTTCAACAGGAGAAAGAAGATGGTCCATTGTGTAAATTTTACGAAGTTATAATGGACTTGGGTGAACACAACCAGTTCCTCAACGAACTGACTATGGCTAAAGACATCACACTCTTTGCACCCTCCAATGAAGCGTGGAAGGAGCATAGCGTTCAGAACATTTTAAGGTAAGCTACCATTTTCTAAATAATTTTATATATATTTAGCTTCATGATGTATCCTGCATACAGTAGGGCAGACAGACAGAATAGAAGAAGAAGAAGAACAGAAGCCTGTTTATACACCCTCCGATAACAAGGCAAAGCGCAGCGGTGAATTCTACCATTTAACACGCAATGCCTTCAGAATTCAACAGTAGGGGACGGAAGTGTCTTAACATTAATCTCCCAGGTTCCCTCTGACTACGCTGCTATGTGCGAGATTCAGTGTGAAGCTATTAATATGCTTACATATTAGAAATATCCACAATGTAAATAAAATTTGTTCTCTAATGAAAATTTAATACATACTGTATAATTTTGCCACGACGACGTCGTTAAGGAAACAAATATAATTTTATTAATTAAAATAATTTTACAGGAACCATCAAAAGCTAAAAGAGATACTTAATTTACATTTGGTGCGGGAGAGATTACCTTTAGAAGCGATTATGCATAACAACATGAACCAGGTCAGTAGAAATTGTAAGATAATATTATATTCTGGTACTTTTATAATAATCTGTATGTATATAAGTTTTTTTACATTGAGATAAATTTGCAAATTAAATAAATAAAGAAATTAATAAAAAGAAAATACTAAAAACGGAAATACAGTACTGTAATTAAACGCTTTACACAATCATAAAAATATACTTTGTAAATATAAATAACAATCAATTAAATTATTTAGTTTTTAATTTAAAATTTGAGTATTTTGGTAAATATACATATTGGTTATAATATAACAAAAAAGAATGTTAAATATTTAATAATTTTTATTGTTTTGCTGCCACACGGAACAGCTCCCTGGCGCAGTACGTTATTTTACCCAAAATCTGTTCAAAGAATATTGTGTAATCCATACCCAAATGTATTCATTATTATATCATAATGACCATACATATCATTAACGCATGCTAATATCATTTCTTCAAAATTACTCTCAATTCCTTATATCATGTACCTGTATAATACTTAAAAACACCGCATGTTTAATATTAAACAGTATGACCATAAAGTACATTCGATCCTAGTAAAGCTCGAATTAGTTGTCCTGGCATGGCATTCCTATAAGAAATATATCATATAATAGATGTCTAACTGGAAGCTCATTTGTGCTTTTTGTATAAGCCAACAAGCACGTTTCTGCTAACAAATTAAAACATCAGTGGTGAATGATGAAAATGTAAAAAAAAATATTTTTATAGATTTATCAAGCACCAACAGCGTTGCCCAGAAAGTATTTGTATTTCAACGTAATAACTCACGGCAATAACATGACATTGACGGTGGAAGGCGGTGGAGTGAACGCGTCTGTGACGCAGACCAATATTGCTGCGACGAATGGCTTCGTTCACATCATTGACAGAGTTCTTGGCGTACCTTATACTACTGTATTTGAGAAAATGAAGACTGATCCTATGCTCAAGTAAGTATCTTTTGATAAAGATCGACTGTAAATATATTTTTTATAACTAACTAAAGTATAAGAAGCAGAGACCTTTGGTCTGTCCAATTGTGAAACAGTAGTGGTGCTAAATAATATATATATATATATATATATATATATATATATATATATGTAGTAAAATTGAACCTAATAAACAGAAACCAAATTAATAGTAAACACTATTAATTTTATTGAGCATTCGTCTATTATTTCCTAATTCTATTCATACATTGTCATGTCATCCAATTGTGATTTCATTCTGAATTTGCATAGCAAATATGATTTTATTTGTGGCATAGCTTTCAAATTTTGGCAAACGTCAAACACTCGTCTACTAACCGAGTGACATTATGCACGTATAATTACGAATGACACTAATTCCATCACACAAAATGCCTTCACACGTAAATGGCATTGTTTGAAAGACAAATTATAATTAATATACTGTGCGATCTGATCAAAATGTGTGCTGAAATTTTCATTTCATATTGGAGTCCTCGAAATGGTTAAAAAACTATTGGAACTTAATATAATATATAGCTAAGTATTTATTATAAAGGCCTGGGATTCACTAATTTGCTATAAGAGTTTCGAGTACTATTATATACATACTATTTTTTATACAAAGTCATCTTAACATGTACTGTTTGCAGTAAAATTTAATCGTACAAAATTTACACTCAAATAGATACACTACTACAGCCAGCATAAAAAATATGTATATCACCAAAATCAGCATACTAAGCATAATTAAATTTGCAGCATCACATACAATCTCGGCAAGCGACAGATGTTCAACCACCAACTGGGCGACATGGAGCACCGCTATACATACTTCGTGCCGCGAGACCACGCCTGGCACAAATTCCAATTAAAACATCCTTCTGCCTACAATGCCTTATTTAAAGAGGATTTCGGTTATTACGTGAGTATGCATTCGAAATATCGCGTGCTATCGCCTATGGATACTCAATTAGGATATCGGACAGAATTAATTCGTAAAATTTACATGTTTGTATGTGCAATAATAGAATTAACTTGCACTAATATTTTTTAATCCAAATTTCTTAAATATAATAAGAAATATAATATATTTGTTAATATCACTAATTAATTAATGTCCGAAGTGTTTTAACGGTAGGTTTCCGTTGCCCTGCTATACATGCGAGATACAGCGGGGAGCTGAAAAAAAATTGGGTTAAATACAATTAGATTATAGATATTATGTATCAGCAGTAAAATTTAAGGTATTATTTCAAGCAAAAAATAATTATAAATAGAATATTTTTTTTATTTAAAATAAATGTTGAATTACAGACTAAACAAATCCTAGAGAGGCACATAATTCGCGCCGCTCGCGCGTACACTGTCTCCGATCTCAAGCTGCTGGCCAACGAGACCCATCCCTTCGTCCTGCCCACTTCCCGCGACCCTCTAAGACTACGCGTCAAGGAGTCCGATAAGAGTGAGTTTATTTTTACTTTTCCTTTCAACTATTTCATTTCTAAATACTTCTTCTAGGTAATTCTTGTTATGAAATAAATATTTTTGTGTAATTTTTGAATGCGCACGTTAAGTATAAGAAAGTTATTTTTATGTAACAAATACAAAGCCTTTAATATTTTTCATTGTTATTGAAACAGAAAAGAAATATAATAATAATATATTACTAATATATGATGCTAAAAGACCAGGTCTCTTAAGTAATTCTATTGAAATTGCCTTATTGGCAAAATTTGTATCTAATGATACTAGACATATTTTCTTTTAGTTTTCCTTGTAGCTTTTAGACCATTTATTTATTTTTCTTTCCACACAGACTACTACGTTGAATGGAACGGACGTTGGATTCACGTATTCAGACCTGACGTGGAATGTACCAACGGAATCATTCACGTGATCGACGAGCCTTTTGTACTGGAGAGTGACATAAGGGCTACCGGTAGCGCAGCCACCACCTGTTTCTATACTATCACTTTAATCATCTCTTTCCTCTTCGCTAGGATTTTAGAAAATTAAACCAATATTAAAAACCATTCAGGTTAAAAATTATCCAAATTAAAACATAGAATGTCCCACATAGTAAATGACATTTTTTATTTGATCGATCGGTGTGTTTACTTAGTTTAAAAAAAGAAAATTAAATTCATCCATTTACCATCGAATTTATATCCATGTCGGCGTTTTAGTATCAATAAGAGATGTTTTGTCCATTGCGAAAATATCTAACTATAGTATTACTGTTCGAGATATTGTATTTTATATGTAAGGTGTTTAGATAGTTACCAATTTATATAAAATGATTGCTAAATTTAAAATATCCTGTTAAATACTAACAGGCCTTCTTTTGGACATCGTTAGGACTGCTCTCGGCTTTGACATTTCATCTTGTGAATTCTTTGTTCTCAAATAAACCACTGCCATTGAAGATTGGTTTTAAACTTTGAAATTTTTCTTCATATTTTTTTGGTCCATCTCATCTGATTTACGTTATTTAATTATAATTATGTATTAAATAATCTGAGGTAAGGTTTGCAATGATTTAAATTAAAAGTTGAAGAATTATTAGAAATGTTCTTCATCTAGTCAATTAAATTTTGACGTTGTTATTTATAATAAATATAATATTATGTATAATCAAATATGTTTTATTATGCTATTATAATTCTTTCAGCTGATATTCAAAAATCTGTAACTCTTGAAACTAATGTAAATGAAAAAGATCAGGTTTTAAAATGAAAAAATGTCTTCTGAAAATTTGTGGCTGTAAACGCGACGGTTGTGGGTTCAATTCCCACTCAGAATAATAATTGTTTTAATTTCCTCCGTATATTAATTAGACAAGGAGTGACGTTGATCTCCACTTCTCCAAATGCACTGGGAACTGAGTGTCTTGACACTCTCAGGTTCCTTCTGCCTATACTGCTATGTGCGGGACGCAGTGTGAAGCGAAAATAATATCTCTTAAAAATCTATTGTCACTTTCATAACAATCGACAGATATTCGCACGAAGCTCGGTCATTTTTCTTTACGAATAAGAAAAGTTCGACCTAAGTTCAAAAGTGGAATATCATTTAAAATGACGAATTTATTAAAAAAGTTTTGCGTGAAATGTGAAATTTTCGATTTTTCTTTAGTACTAAAAGCTTTCATAATTTTGGAAAACAAAATATGCTTATTATAAATGGAATGAAATTTCGAATAAAAATATAAATAAGTATATTTTATTAAAAAAACGTCCAAAACATGTTTAATTATGTAACACATCTATATTACCTACTGTTTTTATACACCTTTCTTATCTACGTAATATATAAAAAATCTATTAATACATAAAGATATTTATTTTACTTACCTTTTAAATTTTTTAGTGCCTTTTGGTATAAATCTTTTCAAAATTCTATTATATCTAAATATAATATAATTTTACATTCCAATATATTTACCCTAAAAGTATATAAAACGGATGATCTACGGATGTTACATTTATCAAAAGTCTACTGAATAATAAATCAGTTTCGATATTATTTAAATATTTTATTGACAAAATTAAAGATTTATATTATTAGATGAAAACTATGATATTCAAATTTAAACTTGTATTTTAATTTTCGCGATAAGGCAGCATTTTGTAAGAATTTAAGAATTTTTATTTGTATATAGGGGTGGGAGTGCTTGTATTGTGGTGCATTTGCGATTATTGTTAATACGATTACATACAGCACCGTTGATTTTCGTTTCTTACTTAAAAAAAAATCTTGAATTTTTTCATAAAATATTTGCCATGGCAACTTACGCATATATTTCCTAATTAAAAGCATGAAAACATACAAATAAATATATTTTTTTGTAAAATCGGTGCCGTATGTAATACGTTTCATTTGCAATTAATGTAAATATTTTTAATAAGTTATTATAAGTTAATTGTAAAATAATTTGATTGGGAATCCCAGACGCGACTGAAATATACCATATCGAAATACTTAAAGGAATTCATCAGTATTAGAAAATCGAAATGCTGTCTTACAATATATACTTTTATCATGTAGAACCGAAGCTTTTACTACACTCTTTTATATGGTTAGAAATATAGCTTTTAACAGTGTGACTGATTTTATAAAAAAATTTACACTTTATTATGAGACAGCATTTCATTTTTAATTTTCAGTCGGAAGTTCGCAGGTAGCTGTAAATTTGTTTATTTTATTTTTAAACTCATAGTGTAAGTTAACGTAAAAATATCAATAAAAACCTCGTAAACCAAAGCTTATCCACATATTATTCATAACTATAAGGAAGTACATTCAGCGTAGTAATAATATATTCAGCTACATATATCTATAGTTCTATTGACATTACTAAAATAATATAATAATTTAGATATATGCGGGTTCGAGTGGCCCTAGACAATATGAGTTTCGACCAAATATACAATTTATATTTGGTAAAAAGCAGTGGAGTTCGATAAAATTACTGATGTTATCTTGGATGTATCAACTACGATTAACAATGTATGTAAGTGTTTTCTGAATAAAGACTTGAAGTAAAATGTTTTATTTCTTTTTATCTCATATCTTTAAAGGTTTATCCATATCAACTCTTTAAATAACGCTCCCGGGAAATTACTGCGGCCGAATATTACCGTATTTTTCAACTGAAGCAAATATTTCTTAATTTAAATACAATTAAATTTTAATAAATAAATAAGAAAAATGTTACAGATACACAAAAAAAAATGTATTTCTTTGTTAAATTATAAGTCTCGATAGGCAAAGCAATCAAAAAAATCACAATGTAGGCAAAGGCAACGAGGAAACACAGTGCTAAGACTCGCCATTCCCCAATAACACTTTCGTTCCTTTCTTTGTTCCTGGTAAATGGCGTAATTCAACGCCGCTCTTCGCAAAAAAATTTGATAGAGTTCATGTAATTGCATAAATAATTACTTTAACTATTCGACAAGAATTAATTTAAGATTTACCTGTAGCAAAATATAAAGAAAGTTTGTAACGAGTACATAGTTGAGTGCTTCATAGTGGCTTCTTAACAAAATTGCATTACGAATCGGCAGGAGCGGTGCGCTCGGCCGACATTACCCACTTTTAGCAACTAACTTTGTAACACTCTATAGAGAATGCTTGTAAAATCTCAAAGAATTGTTAACTTTACTTTCTTTATATAAAAAGTACTTCCTTAAAAAGAAAATTGTGTTGTTTTTAGCGCAAACATTACAAATTCATTTCTTATGTAATTTTTTCAGAATATTTTATTTACATTATAGCGTTATTAGTTAGGTCTAAATCTTGATCTGAAAATAGTTTCTCGTTGTATCAGTTTTATCAATATATCGTAATTTGCATGATAAAATCTTTTATGAATTATAATTTTAATTATTTTTTCAGCTCTACTACAGCACAGCACAGTTAATGAGCCCGCAAACTAAGCGCATAAAAATATTTTTTTCATTAACAGGTTAGTCAGAAGAAAATAAGGTCAAGACACTCCATCCTGCACATTCCTACCTAAATTTGATATATTGCTGGCCGATTGGTGGAACTGAACGCCGCAATTAGTCCTGCTAGAGTAGTAAAATAAAAAAAAATATTCAACCTTCGCAACGGTGACCTTAAATCTTGTTCCTAATCTTAATATGCGTAAGCTCCTCCATTAGATATCAACAGTAAAAGTAGAAAAAAAAATGCAAATAGCCTTAAAAAATATTTACACTACAAGTTTTGTTGGGAATATTCATTTTACAGCATGGGATCGTGGATACCGTTTGGACGGTTAAACCGTTTCCCCAGTACTGCAGCACCGTTATGTGCACTTTGTTTTTTTGAACGACTAAAATTTTAAATAAAATGACGATATATTTCAACAATGGCGCTGAAACCAATATCATTGTGTGTCTTTTTTAAAAAATCTTTTTTTATATCGTTATAAAGTACACTACTCCAATGCCTCAATTGACATAAATGTATAAAATTCAATATATATGTAGAGATTTATAATTTTTAAAAAACAGAAAGAGAGCTATGTTAAGTAAACGTCAAAACTTAAAACGCATGGATGAATAGAAGACATCAAATGACCTTTATTAACAAAATTGAACTGTATATTTATATTCTAAGTATCGACATCACCCCAAATGATATTTGAACCCACTGCCGTGACGAAACCATTTTGAGAGATGAACTGAATAATATTATATGTGTATATTCTTAATATTACACTAACCTATATACATATAATATATAATATATGTATATAGCTTTCGTTCGCGACCTTTAAAAAGATTTACAAATATGAACCAATTTCCTTCCACGCCAATATTACAGAAAGTAAGTAACTTAGTATCTATGCTATCAAAGTGAAGGTTACTAGCAACTCTATTCTCTAGTTTGTCTAATCTATTTACCTCTATATAGATTGAGGTTGGTATCGCTAGGTGGCTGCCGGAAGTGGAAGACGTGCTTCACCCGCAGCCACTTCCGGTGAGGAAATACTGGTGCACTGATTTAATAAACTGACAATGTTCATTAAATTTATACATTTCTGTGTTATAAACCAATGTTTGGCAGCCAAAATGTTTCTATAGTTTCTTGTAAGTTATGTAAAAACGTGAATAAACTGTATATTCAAATCATGGAAAAGGTAAAGCTATAATGGAAAAATATAATGAGATGTATACTCGTATATAATGTTGATGGATTTACGTTTTTTTTATTCACGCTGTATCCTGCATTTACCAGATTCAGCTGTACCTAATCTAATCTATACGAATTTAATATAAAAACACTCCGTTCCCTAATTTCCAACTGATGATTTTCGAAACTGTTTGACAAGTGGCGGAGCCCAACGCCGCGTTATCAGGGCGAGGAATTGAATATAACTCATTCCTACAAGCGGGAATCGAAACAGCGCTACCACGGCATTTATATATTTTAGACTTATTAATGTATAAAAAATATCTATTTATTTACTATTTATTTATAAGCGTAAGATAAATTTTCATAATAAATGAATAAAACAATAATATGAATATATTCAATGCAATGCATATATGAATTTTTAAAATACAAAATGCACCAGTGTTTTGATATTAGCCACATATACTGTAGCTTTTCACGCTAAAGCGGTCAGAGTCTAGCAGACTGAAAGCTCGTTATCACTGCTTGTGTTTATTCAAAGTTGTGTGCTGGCTTATCCTATTGTTGCTACGAGAGAGGATTTCAAGATAAAACTCGGTTTTCATTTGAAATTAAGAGTTAATAATTGTATTAGTATAATACTTAATTTGTGCCTTTCACAGGGGTTAACCAACCAGGTGGACTGGCGCAGGACCGGACGGAGTGACGAGAATTAGGGGAGGCCTATGTTCAACAGTGGACGTTGAAAGGCTGATGGATGAATAGATGGATGGAATACTTAATTTCATATAGTTTAGAGTGGAAAGTGAAATGATATTTTCATAATATTAGTCTTTGATAAACAAACGACTCAATTGATAATGGTTATAAATTTAAAAATTGGGTATGAGCTTGACTTTATGATAATCGTTTTTATAAATATATATAAACGTGAAAAATTTTACATTTGATATAAAAAGCAATTATTCATAACATCTTACTCTAATTACTCTATAAAATATATTATAAGGAAGAAGGCTCAGGACGAAAGGGAAATATAAAAACTATGCTTAAATAATAATAGGTAGGCATAAATAAATTCATAATTACCATTTATAAGGAAAACAATGATCGAATTGTGAATTTTGGATAACTATTTCTATCTCATTATCTTGCAAGTGAATTGGTGGGATTACCCTGGAGAATACAATTTGTTATCGCTACTTCAGAGTTCACGTGCCTCGGTTATTATTTTCATGATGCTTTAAATTTAGTAGTTTTAGCAACTTGTACTAACAAGATTCAATTCTGAGGAACAATTTAATATTAACATATACAAAGTAAACGTAGACAACATATCAGCTTCACGCTGATTCCGCACACAGCAGGTTAGGCAGAGGGAACCCAGTGTTAAGATACTCCGTTCCCTTTCTGCCGAATTCTGGAGACTTTGCGTGTTGAGTGGCAAAACTCAACGCCGCGCTTTGCCTCGACACCAGAGCGAAGAAATGGAAATATAAATGTATATATATATAAATACTAGTGGACCCGGACGCGGCTACGCCCGCTTGAACTATAAGAATATTTATTAAATATATTTATGAAATTATTTTCAGCTTACAATAGAGAGATGCGTTAAGCAAGCTCATTTTGGGTGACGTTTTCTAACAACAAACTTTACAAATCGTTGCTTAGCAACGACGGTTGTTATTAACATGGCTGAATAAATTGTATGTCAAATTAATAAGTATTTTAATATATTTGTATATATCGAAAATATAACAAATATGAGAAAATGTGTTCATCCCGAGACCCTCAAGTATCTCTATATGAGTATTTTATCACAATTAAATTAGCGGTTTGGCCCTGATTACGTGAAAGACAGACAGACAGACAGAGTTACTTTCGAATTTATAATATAGGTATGGATTTCACTTTCTCGAGTGGGGATCGATCCCACAACCGTCGCGGTACAGTCATACCCTTGAGCCGCTGCCCCACGACGGCTCTTATGGTATATTTTTTATTTACAATTAAAACAAATAAAATGCGAAAAATCCTACTTTTAGTAAAGTTGACATAGATATGAATTATTTCATGTTGCGACCGGCAGCTTCCGGTTCCAAATTGGGTTCACTTAGTTCAGCTAATCCGTTTAATGAACCTTTATCGAGGTCTGTTACAGAGGTCGCCACTTATTCTCTACTACTACTGCGTTTATATATATAGTTACTTGAAAATATCGCTTAAAATGTAGATTTTTTTATACAGGAATTAATTTGAGACCGCCGTGGCGGAGTATCTAACTGTAAACGTAATGACTGTGGATTCGATACCCGACCGGGAGAATTATTTTTATAAAATTATCGATATCCTCGCTTTGGTAAACAAACATTTTTAAAAAAAAAATGACCACCGACTTATGAGCCGACGATATTATACTATTAATAATAATTAGTATATTAATAATTAGGAATATTATAAATATATGTTTATATATATACAAATATTATTTTGGTCGTCATAATCACATTTTCCCAATTCTGTAACATTCTAAGAGATTGACATGAGATTTAAGTATTTACAAAAACGTAAAGTTAAGAAACTGTGTGAAAGTGAAGATTAAACTGTGAACAAAAAAATCTCGATTCCTTCGATTTCTTTTAAATAGTTATTTTTTTCAATAAAACTAAGGCTGTGAAGAGTTTCTTTGAGACTGCTTGATTCAAGAAGATTCTTCTGTATTTACTTGAACGACCACTGAAAAGAACTCGTAACATACCATACATTTTTAATTAATTAGTTTTTTCTTTATTGTAAATTTTATCTTAAAATTTGGTTTAAGAGCTCAGCAACAAAGCCTGGGAACCTTATATTAACAAACTCCGTTCCCATTAAGACAATTCCGTTCCCTATTTTTCCCGAAATTCGCCGAATCCTTATGGCGAAACGGCGCTTTTTGCTTCGTTGCCAAAGCAAAGAAATGAAAATATTAAATATTTTATTTCCAACCAAGACCGGCCTCACTCATTTGTAAATTTAATATATTTTTTTAATATTTATTTTCAAAGTTATCATCAAAATATATTTATATAAACAAAAATACGCATTTAATATTTTGCAAAATTCATACAGAATTTAGATTTTGCAGAAATCATGTTGCTAAATTGTAAAGCCTCGTTATCGCCGGCTGTATACATTATCATAAGCCTGCTTTTTACCCAGCTTGCTTTTTACCACATTTTTTAATCTAATAATATTTTGTGTTTATTTATTAATAAATTCACATGGTAAAGTTACTTTTTAGAAACTTAATAATACTTACTAGGTTAAGTTGGTAGGCAGATATTATAAGAAATAACTAATATTATTGATCATTTATATAAAAAACACAAAATATTATTAGATCCAAATATTTTTGGCAGTTATTTGGCCTTAAGATCAATTCGAATATAGTTTAGGTGCCTAAAATAGTACCTACTTTCATTCATTTATAAAGCTCTAATTATAAAGCTAATATTAGATACCTATAACATTGTCTATTCCCAGACAGACACTTTACATAGTTTTAAACCCCTACCAGACTCCCCTAAATCCTAAATAATCTTTAAGGGCCTACAAAAATATTAAGAGCAAACACCGTTTATATAACTACTTGATCATAATATAATGGAATACAATACAATTTCTTATATATATATATATATACTCGTATATATATATATATATAATGTTGACACGTAGATTAATTGTCTTTTTGTACCAAGTACCGCACAAAAGCTTATATTAGTTGCCGTAACGGTATTTTCTTGTCGGTTTATTCAACTAAGTTGTTATAATGACAGTTAAAATTTTGCAGTTCTACGCTATTGCCGATTGTCTCCAAGCTTCGCCCCAAATAGAGATACGCCTATTGAGCGGCGAAACTGAACGCCGCGATTTATCTTATTAGTGCCGCTACCTATACTATCAAAAAATAATTATGTGGTAATTGATTTGGTTGATTTTTCATTATTATTATTTACAGGGTAACAAGCGCCGTCGCTTTCGCCACTCTACACGCAATGCTTTCAGAATTCGGCAGAGAGAGCGGAGTGTACTCACTTAACACTAGACTCCCTCTGCCTATTCTACTACATATGTACATCATGCAGCTGAAAAAAATGTGTTTTTTTAAGTATCATCTTACGCTTATGACAAAATAAAAATATTTTTAATTATAATGCACCTGTTCCTTATAAATTAATGAAACTATCGAAAAAATAATTATTTATATTTTAAAAAATTTAAATTCAACCAACACTGCGCCAAATATTTTATTTAAAAGCTTCGCAATATAAATTCTCACAAAAAAATACACTTTTATTTTTTAATTCTGAAGTTTTATTCATAGTCAGGTTCATGGCCCATTTGCTGAACTGCCCCACTTATCTACCTTAATAGTCGAATCAAGTGTTATTTTTCTTTTTAAATGAATCTTCTACCGTCAGAAACAAATGTAAACAGATCGACGTAATAAATTGCTATCTATTTAGAATAGATCTTCAATTCATTAGGATCCGCGATCACTCCGGAATGCTCCTCCTTGGCGTTGAGATAAATTGATTCAGTGAAAACTTTTATTCTCTTTGACAAAGGACGATCTGAACGAGTTCCATTTACATTGTGAAACGATAACTCGCTCAAAGCTTATATCTTTTAAATTAATTTAATGTTATTGCTTAATATAAATAAGTTGGTATATATTGTTGGAAATGAACATTATATACAGTTAAATTCACATTAGTATATACTGAAACCGTACGCGTTACGTTTGTGGGTTCCAACTCCAGTGTCTCAACACTAGGTCCCCTATGCCTACTCCGTGCAAGATACAGCTTAAAGCTAAAGCTAAACAAATCGTCAAAACCACAAAACCACCTTTACATTAATAATTTTTACGCTGTTAAACAATTTCATCAACTTTTTCTTAATTAAATACGAATTTTACACTTCATTTCACTGTTCATTGAGCAAGAAATAAGTGTTTGAATCTGAAAAGGCTATCATTAAAATTAATAGTACTTAAAAACGTAAAAGAGTGGATAATATTGCCAGAACCGCGTACATAATGATATTTCTTTTTTAAATAACGTACATATCAGCTTCACGCTGTATACAGCAGGGTAGGGAGAGGAAACCTAGTGTTCAAACACTCCGCTTCCCACTTTCCGCATCCGCAGCATTGCGAGTTGAATGGCGAAACTCAACAGATATATCTAATGAAATATAGCTTGAAAATCAAATATATTCCTTATAAAATAAAAAAAATCTGTATATATTTTGTGTTGTACACCCTGGTATCGAGGCAAGGCGGGGAGTGGGGTGGGCAGGGCGTTGAGTTCGGAAACGGAACGGTTCGGCGGAACGTGAGTCGCGGAGTGTCTTAATACTACGCTCCCTCTGCCTACGTAGCTACACGCGGGATACAGCGAATAAAAAACACAAAAGATAAACTAAAAATAATGGTTGTAGACAACCAATCTACAAAAAACATATCAAAATTCAATATTGTAGCAACTTCGGTCGAACCAGCTGCAAACGTACTTAACTATAAACTGTTCACGTTCATATAAATCTTTCCCAATACACCACCACTCAATTCGGTTACAAAATACGAAGGTATTTCAATTCTGGAGCTGGAACTAAATGGGATAAAGAATGAATCAATTTTTTATTCTGTGCAGCGCCGTACGTCCATTACTGGTGTATTCAATTCGTAGCGTTACATGATTTTAAAGCGACCAAGTTGAACGAATCTTGTTTGTAAATCCTTTGTTCTATATATGGAAGTAATGTTTCAGGATTTAACACTGTTTACAGGATCACAATATTTCTGTTGATTTTTAGATGTTATATTGAAATTGAGAGTCGATTTGAGTTGAGGCCAGTCAAGAGGCAGGCACAAATGTGTGACTAAATATTTATTATTTACATTTTTTTGATCTGGTTAAAAAAATATAAGTAAGTAGCTAATAATACCAATAAAAAACTTATTTATTTAGAATGAGATTCTTTTTCTAAATGGCATTAGTGCCTGGTTTTATTCTGGAATAAACTGACTCTGGAGTCTGCCTTCCGACTCAATCTATTTCACTTAGATCCGGGGGCCTAACTCCAGGAACAAATATAACAAGGTATAGTTATCCGATATAGTTCCTAGGCCGACGCACATTGTGGCCATGCCATCTCAGACGACGCTCTTGGAGCTTATCAGCTACGTCACAATCTCCAACTCTTCGTTGATTTAATGTGCTGCGTATGAAATATTCAAATTAATCAGTTTCACGCTGTATCCCGCACACAGAAAAGGAGGCAGAGGAAAAATAATTTTAAGACACTCCGTTCTCCATTATCCGCTAAATTCGGGAAGCATTGCATGTTGAATGGCGAAACTTAGAATCATAGAAGAAATTAAAATGACAGACAAGACAGAGAAAGACAGACCTCGATCCTCATTAATCAGGGTTAGAATATTTTATAATATTTTTGATAATATGATACCAGAAGTAAACAAATATTTCACATAACACTTTTGGCAAATCCGACTTTTATAACGAAAATGAATATGCAAAACGTTACCTTCGTATGACGCCATGATGTCCGCGGTCCGGACAATTAATTAAATGCTGTGAAAATATTGCCAGCGACGAGATAAAACGCGGCCATCCGTCCTAAAAGTGATTTTATTATTGTTTTAAAGATCTTATATTTACATTATAAACAAATATTGAATACTGTATATTTAAAAAGTCTTTTTCTTCAGCTCCACGCTGTATCCCTCTTGTAAAAGGGTAGGCAGTGGGAACCTAGTGCTAAGACACTCCGTTCTCCACTTTCCGCCGAATTTTCGAAGCATTGCGCTTTGAGTGACGGATATCAATGCCGCGCTTTAACCTTGGTACCAGAGCGCAAAAAATAAAATTCCTTAATTATAAATGGAAGAACATTTTGAACATTTCCTTTATGTCCTATAGTCGTTATCTGCTTTAGTCAGTAGCTTAATCCTACTCCAGTCCGTGAGTTAGTTCGTTCGTTTTTTATATATTATTTACAAGAAACAGTGGAATGTAGTTGAAGTTAAAGTAATATTCTAAAATATACATTAGTTTTGGTACTATTTTAAAAATCATATTATTCGCTCGAATTTACTTCCTTATAGGAGAAATACTGACAAATGGTTCCCTTTTCAGCAAAGTGTGTGAAATATTTTATATTACATTGTGAAAAATGAAGGTCACTGTACCTACCATTTCAATTGCTACTAGTCTCAATCATTGTGAAACGTTTTTTATTACTTTCACGTTGTATCCCACATTTTGTAGATAGAGACGGTGCCTAGACACTCATTTTCCTTCCAATTCTGAAAGCATTGCTTGTTGAGTGGCGGAAATCAACGCCGCGCTTTGCCTCGACAACAGAGAAAAACGAAAATATTAAATATTTTATTTCCTCGAGTGGGTATTGAGCCCACAACTAGTCGTGTTTACAGTCTACATCCTTTCGCCTCTGCCTTATTTTTTCTAATGTATATGAAACATATATAGTATAACATAACATGTATAGTATATATGTACATAAGAAAAAATAGAAACGTGAAATTTTCAATGTCAGAACGATTTGCGGTTTAATACATTTCCGGGACAAATTGTGGGTGTAGGATTGTTTATGCCTGCGGCTTTGTTAGCGCGGATTTCAGATTTAGGCGGCTTCTCGTTTCTATTTATGGTTGGTTTTAAATTTTTGTCGAATGTACTAAATTTCAACGAAAAACTATTATAGGATATATAGAGTAATAGTGTATCTTTCAATTTGGTACAAAAAGAATGAAGATATTTGTTAAATAATATGAAGTTATTTATACTGTGTAAAGATATATTAAATTAATTATTCAACTTAGAATCTTAATCTTAAATCTCTCTCAAAAACAGTTTATTGTTTTTGTTATTTATTATTTTTACTCATGTAATGTTGACAGTTGACTGTTGGTGTCGGTTACAGATGACCAATTAATTGAATGACATAGACACTCCTGTTTTATGCTATCATAATTGTTGATTTTTTTTTCTCCTAGTGTATATAATATATTATGTAAAATTATAACTGATAGTTATAATATATATTATAACTGAAATTTAGTAAAAATATATATATGTCGGCGTGGGTGATAATTTCCTTAAATATTGAGAATAAATTCATAATTAGTTAATTAATTACAAAAGATGTTTTAAGGAGTAAAATTAGAAATAACATTTAGAGTTAATAAAATGCTGTAAATATTGAATTGATGGTTTTGTATTTGTCAGTTTCCGGTGGCGCCACTTTGGGCTCGTCACCGTTGTCAACGTCATTGTTACTTTATAAAAGGCCACGCGGGCGGTGTACGCTCAGTCGAGGCTCTGCCACGGCTCGGAGCACTACTCGTGCTCCACCGCTGGTTAACCTCGACTATTTAAATTATTAATGTTGTTAAGACCTATTTGTAATTATACTGGACTGGAGCAGTGAAAGGCGAGTGTTGATATATCGGAAAGGGATCCCTTAAGCCTACTCCTGGGGTCACAAGTCCCAGGCACTGCTCCAAGCCATCATTTAAAGAATAAGATAATGTTGTTATTATTTTCCTTGTAATTTACTATGTTTCCAGTTATTGTTTGGTTTATTTATTTGTTTTAGATTTACCTATTTATTTAATTTAGTATTTCGAGTAGAACCAAAGGCCAGGACATGGTCGGAGGTTCTACTCGTTTATTTTTAATATCTATTACGCCCTTTAAATCCGACATATACCAATATATTAAAATA
>JAAIXI010000234.1:10568487-10689067 GCA_013403645.1 Heliconius nattereri | reverse complement strand
GGACAAGGCAAACGAGCGTACGGGTCACCTGGCGGTGATCACCGCCGCCCACGACCCCGTGCAGCACCAGAGGTGCTACAGGTGCGTTGCCGGCCTTTGAAGTGGAGATAGACGCGCTTCTTGAAGGCACCCATATCGTACCGACCTGGAAACACTGACGCGGGTAGGCCATTCCACAGTTCGGTGGCGCGTGGAAGGAAATTTCTACGAAACCGCACAGTAGTGGAGTGCCACATATCCAGATGGTGTGGATGATATTTAAGTTTGTGACGTGCTGTGCGGTTAGAAAATTCGGCGGCAGGTAACAGGTCAAACAGTTCCTCAGAACACTCACCATGATAAATGCGATAGAGAACGCACAGCGAGGAGACGTCTCTACGCAGAGCCAAAGTGTCAAGCCTTTCACAGCTTACTGGGTCCTTAATGATTCGAACAGCTCTACGTTGTATGCGATCAAATGGGTCAAGCTGATACTGGGGTGCACCAGCCCAGAGATGAGAACAGTACTCCATGTGTGGCCGAACCTGGGCCCTATATAGGGCCAATCGGTGTTTTGGCGTGAAGTACCGTCTCGCTCTATTGATGACCCCCAGTTTCTTCGAGGCCAACTTGGCCTTGCTTTCCAGATGATCGCGATACTGGCAGTCATTCGAAACATTAAGGCCCAATATGCTGATACTGGGCGCGGCTGAAAGGGGAGTGTTCTGAAAGACTGGCGATACGATAAATGGGGTTTTTTTAGTGGTTGACGCGCAAACCTGTGTCTTTACGGGGTTAAATTGGACCAGGTTCTTTTCACCCCATGAAGAGACATTCTCGAGGGATGCCTCAACAGAAGACACAAGTTTATTTCGGCTCTGTTCAGCGTTTTCCCGAGAAAGACTTGCGCGGCCGGAGTAAACAGCGTCCACCGTGCTGTCATCTGCATAGCAATGAATGCTAGAATCTTCCAGCATGTCATTGATATGCAGAAGAAACAGCGTGGGGGACAGCACGCAGCCTTGGGGAACGCCTGCGTTCACGGGCATATGATTGGAGCAAAAACCGTCGACGGCGACCTTGATGCTACGCCCAGTGAGAAAGTTGGCGATCCACCTGCATAAGTTCTCGGGAAGCCCATAGGATGGAAGTTTAGCAAGGAGCGCCCCATGCCACACTCGATCAAAGGCCTTCGCCATGTCCAAACTAACTGCCAGGCCCTCTCCCTTGCTTTCGATAGCCGCAGCCCAACAGTGGGTTAGGTAAACCAGAAGATCACCGGATGAGCGACCATGGCGGAAGCCATATTGGCGGTCGTTAATCAATCGGTGATCCTCTAGATAAACCAAGAGCTGGCTATTGATGATGCTCTCCATGACTTTTGAGAGCAGGGAGGTGATGGCAATAGGCCTGTAGTTAGATGGATCGGAACCATCGCCCTTTTTAGGGATCGGGTGGATAAGAGCGCTCTTCCATGAATCTGGGACTACGCCGACTGAGTAAGAGTGCCGAAACAAACGCGTTAGCACCGGTGTCAGCTCAGGAGCACAAGAACGAAGCACTAAGGGGGAAATGCCATCTGGCCCGCTCGACTTGTGGATGTCCAAAGAGGACAGAGCTCGCCTTACAGCTTTTTGGGTGAACTTAACCTCAGGCATTGAGCTCTGGCACCGCGGGATGGTCGGCGGCGTTGATCCTTGGTCATCCAAAGTCGAGTTCGAGGCAAAGTGATGAAACTTAATGCCGTTCTCTATCTTTTCACGAGCGCGGAAAATAAAACTAATTCATTCTTCCGAATGGGAGTCGACCTCGCAAGCGTTGCTTATACAGTTAGACGTTACGCCACGACGACGTATTAATTTTAATGAATATAGATATTATACGTACATATATTCCCGTTTCATCTCATTGTAACAGTAGGTACAACATACAAAAGGGAACAAAGAGAGCATCGCAGCCACCGTCGCCGGTCGCCGGTCGCAGGTCGCTCGGCGCTGGTCGACAGCGAGGGAGGGTCGCGTTCAAAGATGATATTAATTCGCTTTATGACAAGCTAAATTGATCTCAATAAATTGTGCATACAGAAAGCGCCGTCACGTCAGCCACCACACACCCCATGCTAGAAGCAGCCATATCACGTTTTCTACAAATTAAAATTGTGCAAGTAATAAACACTTATTAATTTACGTCAGTTAGAGCAGAAATTAATTTAAATAATTTTTGTTATTACAGCGACCCGCTTGCGGCTTTGCCCGTTTAAAGTACAGAATTATTTACTTGATACAATGAATTACGCCGCAACCGCTATGTCTCTAAAATTACATACTGTAAGAGATTTATATTAAATCAACGATGTATTTAAGGTACTGGTAATTGCATTAGGATGAAAGCTGTGTCGCTTAACAAGATGTGTATAAGAGACAGGTCGGTGTTTTGGCGTGAAGTACCGTCTCGCTCTATTGATGACCCCCAGTTTCTTCGAGGCCAACTTGGCCTTGCTTTCCAGATGATCGCGATACTGGCAGTCACTCGAAACATTAAAGCCCAATATGCTGATACTGGGCGCGGCTGAAATGGGAGTGTTCTGAAAGACTGGCGATACGATAAATGGGGATTTTTTGTGGTAATTCATACTTTTTTAGGTTTTTGTAGAATATGACAAATAGTGATAATAAACATTTAATCATCAATAAAATTATTTACAGTCACTTTTATTGTAAAGATAGGAACGTTTAACGTTTCTCAATACAAAAATTATTGTGCGGTCGGGGGACTCCCGTCTAGAACGAATTTCCTTACTTTTTTCTTTAACTCCGAATGTAATTCGAAACGAAATCTGTATATTTCAATTTTTATTTTATACCAGCGACCGTTTCTAAGATTAGCATGAACAAACACACAGACAAACAGATAAAAAAATAAATATCATTATTTTGAGTTCTATTGCATAATAAAATAAACCCAGTAAACGTTTTTCTGATTTACCTTCCAGTATTAGATAATCTGAAGATTTTTCATAGAAAAGTGCTTAGTTATTTCACATCTATCTAGATAGACGGTAGGAATGCGCGCACTTCAAAGGTAGTTTTTCCCGCGTTATTTCCGATATTGTATAGATATATGTATAATATCGGAAATTATACGGGAAATGTATCTATGCATTTGTATAGATAAATCATAATATAAATCCCTAATTTTAATACGAAATATTTAATTATTTTTCATCTATCCAGGTTCGAGGCTAGTCGTGACACAAGCGTGTGACTGTAAGCAAGACAGGTTGTGGGTTCCATTTTCACTCGAGTAAATGAAATATGCTTTGAGGGCCTGTTTGAGGTGTTTTTTTATACTGTATAGTAAACATATCAGAAAAATTCCGATGATAAATCTTAATGCATTCATTAAGATTTATCATCGGACATATTATTTGAATACTTACGCACATAATTACAAACTAGAGCAAGTTCTAAACAATCCTTTCAAGTGCCAGCACTTCAACCGTCGCGTCGTTACGACGGCAGTTGTAGTTTCGATCGTATCTAACAGTCACGTGCATAGCTCGAGTATTATAGAATTCGAATGGAATTGCATACATTACAAGTAGGTTATTAGTAATTATTGAAAAAGAAAATTTAAATTGATGTATTAATCAGCTTCACGCTTTATCCTGTGCACAGAAAGATAGGCAGAGGGACCCTAGTATTAAGACACTCCGTTCCCCGCCGTTAAACGCCGCGTTTTTCCTCAACAGACAAACTTTGATCCGCGAGGCTATTGAAATAAAAAAACACCCTAATTTCAATAGAATTAAGAAATCGTTGGCATTAGTTTGATATAATAATTATATCAACAGACACACGAACGCCACCTCAGTCTACCACCACGCGTGACCACGGACTACTGCAAAGTGTTCGAAGTTTCCAAAAAAATATAATACTATCCGGTTAAATAGTTTCATTTAAAATATATAACGATCGTGAAAATCAAAGAACTGATGAATAAAAATAATATTTAAAAAGTCTATCACGTAACGTAAGTACAAACAGGAAGCTTCAGAATACATTTCAGAAACCACGAGCAATATTAATGCAAATGCATTGACCCGAAGCCGGTTAATGGAACTCTAGCCACACTAACCTTGTCCCAATCCTTATTCACTGTATTCAGGCACAAACTACTATACTGCTACAATTATTACTATATTGAAACACTTAAACACGATAGATTCACGCTGTATCCCGCATATTCATAAAAATGTAGGCAAAAGAAACCTGGCAAGAAACTCCGTTCCCATTAAGACACTTCCGTTCCCTACTTGGTGCCGAATTTTGGAGGTATTGCGACTTGACTGGCGGAACTCAACGCCGCAAATATTTATTATTATTTATTTATACGCTGATATATATATATATATTTTACCCATATTGAAGTATAAATCTCCTACAGAAATTATCAATTAAATTGACTTAACAATGACAGATAAAGCCCACTTCACATACACTTCACAAGCAGCTTTTGCTTTTCTCTTTCTTTATTTCAGCACAAACATGCGACTGTAAACTCAACAGTTTGTGGGTTTGAATCCCACTTGAGGAAATGAAATATTTAATATTTTAATTTCTTCCCTGTGGTAACGACGCAAAGCGCGCCACTCAGCAAGCAATACCACCAGAATTCTGTAGGAGTGGGGAATGGGAACAGACTGTCCTAACACCAGATTTCCAGGTTCCCTATGCCTACCATGCTGCAAGCAATTACTTTGACAATTCATTATAGAGATTTTAATGTCTCAAACTAAATTATAACTTGTAACAACATGCTGAATAATTTGTTACGAGGCTAACTTTAACTTTTAGGTGACAGCGACGAGAATATTAAGCGAAGTTGATTAAGATAATTTTAAAGAAGAATGGTTATTTCAAATAAAATAGCATTAATTGCAAATATTTTGTATTATACTTTTNATATAAGTTAGTTTATTTCATAAATTAAAAAACACTGTAAAAATTTTGTTATAAATTGGGAAATAAAAGGCTTTTTTATTTTTTTATTTTTATTTTATTTATATTTTACCCATATTGAAGTATAAATCTCCTACAGTAATTATCAATTAAATTGACTTAACAATGACAGATAAAGCCCACTTCACATACACTTCACAAGCAGCTTTTGCTTTTGTCTTTCTTTATTTCAGCACAAACATGTGACTGTAAACTCAACAGGTTGTGGGTTTTAATCCCACTTGAGGAAATGAAATATTTAATATTTTAATTTCTTCCCTGTGGTAACGATGCAATGCGCGCTACTCAGCAAGCAATACCACCAGAATTCTGTGGGAGTGGGGAATGGGAACAGACTGTCCTAACACCAGATTTCCAGGTTCCCTATGCCCACCATGCTGCAAGCAATTACTTTGACAATTCATTATAGAGATTTTAATGTCTCAAACTAAATTATAAGTTGTAACAACATGCTGAATAATTTGTTACGAGGCTAACTTTAACTTTTAGGTGACAGCGACGAGAATATTAAGTGAAGTTGATTAAGATAATTTTAAAGAAGAATGGTTATTTCAAATAAAATAGCATTAATTGCAAATATTTTGTATTATACTTTTTTTTTTGGAAACCCGACATTTCGATATTTTAAACTGGGTTCAATACTATTACGGCCAACAAATTACGGCCAACTATTTCTTAATTATATCGCGTACTGCGCTCGATTCTTACAAAATGACTGTTTAAAAGAATTAATATATATTTTTAAATTTGGTGACTTTTGTTATTTATAAGAAAAGTTTCAAAAGTTAAGAGTTAGGTTTCCTTTATTTTCTTGCTTATTTTACATATTCAGTTAACCTAGTAAACAAATAATTAACGTGACATTTTTTTTTCAATTTATTTAGTTCATTTGATGAGTATAACATTTTCTAGTCAACATTTCAATAAATATATTTCAAATACTAATTAATTTTGCAGCATTCAATAAACGATATTTTTAAATGAATAAAAAAACCGTATAATCTAATTATAATATGCAATCAATATGAATGCATATTGATACTGCGATCATAATTAAGCGAAGTGCTTCCCATCAAATAGCAACTAGAACTACATTTTTATGTTTAAATATATTATCCATATATTTAATTAATGAAACGATTAGATTTATGTGTAGGTATTACTATAAATTGCCACTGTTATATTTTAAACTCGATTAATAAAAATAAGAAAATTAACTAAAAATGTATTTTTCAGTAATTTGAAAATATTTTTTCTTTCTATATAGTTATTATTATTATATCATTTCTAAATTGAAATTCTATATTAAGTTTAAAGTCATTTTCATATTAAAGTTACAGGTCGTCATAGAGCAGGGGAATAAGCGTGCGACTGTATACACGATAGGTAGTAAATTTGATTCCCACTCTGGGAAATAAAATAACACGCGTCTTGACAGTAGGTATTCAAGTTCCCTCTGCCTACCTTGCCCTTAGCGAGCTACAGCGTGAAGTTAAAATATTGATAAACTTTAAAAATAAGTTATTTAATACATTTTGAACTACATACATTTTGTTAACAATAACATGATAATCATTTATTAAAGAAATATACACGTTATTGCCTAATATTCAGAAATGACTGACATGCACTCTAAATTTCAGTACATTATTAACCTATTTAATATTTAATTATTATTAAATGAATGTTCATTTCTATTGAAAATTAGTTCCCGTCTGCGGTTTTGCATGCATCAGAAGCATTTTAATTTAAAATGTAAAAGCGAAAAGTTTGTACTATATATACTATTTATTGATACCTAGCGACCCGCTCGCGTCTTCGCCTGCTTGAGCTGTATAAAAGTTAATGTAATCTTAGGACTTTCGTTTCTAATAATAATATTTTAAAAATAATTCATATACCTATATTGAAAAGTAAAGATTTAGCCAATTCAATAAACAGTTACTAAAAGCATATAATTTTGACGAAAAAGAGGCTTTAATATTTTTTTTTATTATATATGTTAGTTAAATGCTAACTTCTTAATGACCCAAATTTACTGTAATCAGTGTCTATAAATATAAAATTAACGTAAAATCACTACTTTTCCTACATCCTACATTACACATTTAACAGCTTGTAAGATCTCATCTAAAAGCCTCAGAATTTCGTTTTTTTTCTAATGCTAGAAAAGAAACGGCTCAGATTTATATTGTCTTCTGCTAAACTCGCCGCTTAGGCTTGCTCTTTTTAGATTTGGGGAAAGCCGCGCGAATGTGACCGTAATACAATACACCATCAATATAAGCGGGATTTTCCCATTCTCGAAACTGTTTTATACGTGCTCTGGTTATATTTTCTTAAATAATATAGTGGGTATGCTTTAGTGTATCTTTATGTAATATATTCTTATACATTTTTGTCAAATTATGTAATTTTATATCTATATATATATCAGCTTCACGTTGTATCCCGCAGATAGCAGGGTAGGCTTAGACAACCCTCATGTTAAGATACTCAGTTCCCCACTTTCTGCCGAATTCTGGAGTCATTGCGTGTTGAGTGGCAGAACTGAACGCCGCGCTTAGCCTCGACACCAGAGCGAAGAAATGGAAATATAAACGTAAATAAATATTTCACTTCGTCGAGTGGGGATCGAACCCACAAACGTCACGTTACAGTCACACCCTTATGCCGCTGCCCACAACGGCGTCTTCCTATGTTATTTTATATAGTTAATAAATAGATAGATAAATCTAAATTTTAATATACATTTTTGTCAAGAAGTTTCAAAATATTTCCGAGTAATTTCAATTGAAATTTCTAACAATTTCAAGCTACTAGCCCATTACTTTAATTTAATGGTAGTTGTTAGGGAAGTAGTAATAGGACGTGCTACATACGCTCTAAAATTAAAATTGTTTCTAAACATGAAACATGTCATTCAAATGAAGTTTAATAAAATATTTGAAGTCTTTATATATTTTCTACATAAGTAGTTTTCTTTCCTAAATGTATATGGAATAATATTTTGAAATGGTTAAAAATGTCTTAATATATTAATAGCGATACATTATAATTCTTAAATATATATTATTTTCCTGTTGTATATAATGACTATAAATCCCGAAACCAACTATTACTCACATTTCAACAAAAAAAATATTTCATATACGAATCTTATATTCGTTAGTTTTGCTACGTGACCGTGCCAGTGACAAGCGGATGTGCTACGACGTAGGCCCTACGGGAGTGATATCTGAAGGCGACCCTCGTCTACTGTTAATGTTAACAACAAATTCGCTATTCCGACTTCGCCTTCAAATATTTGTATGTTTCAAACTAAATTATAACTTATAATGCTATTTGAATAATTTATTGGTAGAGCCTAAATACTGTACAGGTGTGAACTAAGTTTAAATATAAGCGTCTAAATGAAAGTAAGTTAAACACCTTACAACGGTGCGGTAAGCTATTTTTTAACAAATCTGGTCCTGTAATCGTTATATACATATATCGCGTTAGTCATTCGCATTTAATGAATGACAAAAATGCAATATTTAAATTTTTATTGCACTTTATATTGAACTCTAAATAATAACTCCGAAAATACCGAAAAAGAAATATTTTGGGCTGAATAAAATGAGGAAAAATAACTTTATAATATTAAATATTACAGACATTTAGTATTTCAATTCTACACAGATGATATAATAAAAATATTATTTAACAACTAACTACAAACAAGAAAAAGAAAAGAAGCTCAAACGGAATAATGTGAAAAGTGAATTTCCATTTTAGTAGCAATAGCAGTTTAGTCACAAAAAATAAATACGTACTCAAAAATTCAAGTTGATAAATAAAACAGTCGATACCATATTACGTAGTCAACTTACAGTAGGAACAGAACTTGAAAATGCATTAAAGCCTCTTCACTCCCTCGGCGCTCTGCTTTCACTGTACATCTTAAAAATCTTAGCGTCCTCGATTTGAAAGAAATATCTTTAAATGTCATATTACTATTCTATTTATTATTTTCTTTTCTGCTTTAGCGTGGATTTTTTTTAATTTGGTTATAGCTATTTGAGAAACAATATACAATATACCCTTGATGGACTGCTTAATTTTTATTATTTTTTACAACTCCAGAAATGCTAAAAAATGCGCGTGGAAGGAAATTCCTACAAAACCACACAGTAATGGAATGCCGCGTATCCAGATGGTGTGGATGGTATGGACGACTGGCGATAGACAAAAGCAGTTTTTGGAAGGTGCTTGCAATAGGTAATAAACTCTGCTTTTGGGAAACGCTGTCATACTCTATTTTAGGGGTGTCCTAATGCCTTACGAAAATGTTCATAATATATAATTGTCATATATATTTATATATAAAATAACATAATTATAAATAAAAAAAATAACTAAAACATAGATTTTTTAAACAATTTATTACAAAATATTTCATAATGGAAATAACACAATATCACCCATCATTACATACACAATACAAATGTACTTAGAACAATCCCATGTACTTTAGTTTTCGCATAGCCTTGTAGATAATTGTGTCGATCCACCCGAGATGCTCCGCGTACTTATATATTGTCTGCAAAGTTATATAATATCTACAAGTAACAAGTACTCTATTCAACTTATGTTAATATACAATACATATAAATTTTATATATTAATTGTTTGTTATCAGTTGTGGTACGATTTTAGAATAATCGCTTGTTGTAAGATACCATTTTTTATTTATTTCTATGTATTTTAAATAACTTACACAGTATGATTTTTTTTAAACTTTTTTTAGCTTCATGCTGTATGATATATATCCATACTAGTGGACTCGAACGCGGCTACGCCCGCTTGAGCTATAGGAATATTTATTAAATATATTTATGAAATTATTTTCAGTTTTCAATAGAGAGTTGTGTTAAGCAAGCTCATTTTGGGTGATGTTTTCTAACAACAAACTTTGCAAATCGTTGCTTAGCAACGGTCGCATAGCGACGGTTGTTATTAACATGACGGAATAAATTGCATGTCAAATTAATAAGTATTTTAATATATATATCGAAAATATTACAAATATGAGAAAAAAAGTATCCTATGTTCATCCCGGTACCCTCAAGTATCTCTATATGAGTATTTTATCACAATTAAGTTAGCGGTCCGACCCTGATTACGTAAAAGACAGACAGACAGACAGAGTTACAAATTCGAATTTATAATATAGGTATGGATCATAAATAAATTAAATAGGCTTAAAATTATTATCTAGTAAATATAATATAAAATTATTATGTTTACTTAAATATTTTGTTATTCTAGGATTATGTACGATAATGAACGGTATTTTAGTCAAACGTTGCTATGCGTAAAGATTTGTCTATGTCTAGTTATATTTGCTTAGAAAAAGTAAAAAAAGCGTGTGACTAAGAGCGATGATTATGGATTCAAATTCCACTCGGGGCATGAATTGTAGGAATTATTATTATTTTTTAATATTTTAATTTCTTCGTTCTGGCAATTAGGCGCATCGTTAAATTCCGCCACTCACCACACATTATCTCAAAAATTCGGCAGAAAGTGGGGAACGGAGTGTCTTAACACTAGTTTCCCTCTGCTTACCCTGCTGTGTGCGGAAAACAGCGTGAAGCTGATTTATTTATTTATTTTATATTAATAATTAACAACATGTATCTGCCAACAGTTCTTAGCATATACAATATACGTTTTATGCAAATATTTTAAAATAATATCACTGAAATGATCCAATTAATAGCATGATTGATCTTCATAGATAGCGAATAATTATTCGTATCTAATTCTAATCTGCAGCTAAGGCCTAATTACAAGTACCTATGTATTTTCATATATGTATGTGCATGTTATGTGTATGTAACATTATAATATCTAATAGCTTTTTAGTTCTCTCTGCCTACCCTGCTGTGTGCGGGATACTGCGTGAAGCTGAATTTGTTTTAATGAAATTGTTAACGTAACGGCAAAACCACACCATATTAACTCTTTGATTATTGGTGAATGGAATAAAAATATTTTAGAAAACCCATTAAATTTGAACAAATTCAAATTAAAATCTTATAATACACATTTTGCAATAAAAAATAGAGCAACTGCCCACAAATTTATATGTGTTATGGTGTAGATGTGAATGTATAAGTTAATTGGATGAAGAACTTGGACAAAATCCAAGAGACGCATGCTCAAATCGTGTCACGTTCATACTATTTCTATACAGTATGTTAAGAATACTGAGAGCGTGGCATTTTTATAGTTTAAATGGAACAAAATAATTAGGGAATAACTAATATCCACCAAATAATTTGTTTAAGTAGCAAGCATGTGCAAGATCTTTCTACGAGATGCATACAACAAAATCATGTCATACAATTATTGAGTCCTGCACTAGCTGTTCCATTAACAACTGCACACGCACTGCTGAAGATAGGAGCAGCTGGAGAAATCTTACAATCTCGCTTGTAAATTTGTACATCTAAGTAGAAGCAGAATTATTAAAACTTCACTGCGGAATAGGCTCATATTGAGCCAACGTGGTACTTTCAGCTGGTGTGGACGAAGAAGAAGAAGAAAAGACAGTAGTTTTCTTCATATGTGAAGGACCGACAAAGGCTTGCCGTGATATCTTAGTAGGATATATTTACAATATTGACCTTAAGCTGAAATGTATCTCCGTGAAAGTCCTACAAAAATCTGAGAAATTCATCCCGCACCAGCGAAAAGAATACTACGTTGACAGTAAAAACTATCACTGCTACAGTAGGCTTCTTTCGGTCTATCTTACCAATAGTAGCTAACGACCCGAAGCTAGATATTGCGCGTGCGCCGATATTAAAAAAATCAAAATATTCTTTATACAAATAGGCAATTATTATAAGCACTTTTGAATCGTCGAATGAACATATGAACAAAAAGCTACCACGGGTTCGGAAGGCAGTTCTGCTGAGAAGAGCCGGCAAGAAACTCAACAGTTGCTCTTTTCAAAATCAATGGTACAATCTATAAACATTAGCTGGCAGCTATCCTGCATTACATTCAATAGACATTAATTCCATACATGCTTATCCTCTAAATATTCTTGAACAGTGTAATACGCTTTACTTGTTAGAATTTTTTTACAGATATTTTAAATTTTTGTAGTGGCAAACAAAGAATACACTGCGGAATTTTATTATATGCACCCATAAAACATTTATTAGCTTTTTGGAGGTGAAAACTTGGGGTAACAAGCTTATCTGTATTTCTCGTTCCTATCGTATGACTGTCACTATTTTTGCTATGACAATGTATATTTTGCCTATTTTTGCTATGACAATGTATTATTAGCCGATGTAATCAAAGATGACAAGCAATAATACATAATTACAAATTTTATTAGACAGTTTTATTTGAATATACTTTTATTAAACTAGTGAATCAATTTTACATTTTTAAATATAAATTATTATAAAAAAAATACATTTAAAAATATAAAAAACCACTCTTCCAAGGGCGGGACAAGGGTCCAAGCCATCGGTGGCTAGGGCTCCAGAGAGAGGAACCTCCGCACAATACGCGCCGTCTCAAGTGCCACTGCCTTCTGTATCCGGTTCTTGATCCAACAGCTAAGCGATAGCCTCTTAAGATGTTGGTCGAGGCTTTTCGCTATTATACCGTTAACCGAGACCACTATCGGCACAATGATAGTCGCATTGACATCCCACATGGCGGTAATGTCATGGGCTAGGTCCAAATATTTAGATTGTTTTTCTTTTTCGGCCTTCGCGAGATTGTCATCATGTGGGATAGTAACGTCGACAATCACTGCGTGGCGCGCCACTCGGTCTACTATTACTATATCAGGTCTATTGGCAAGAATATACCTGTCAGTAATAATAGACCGATCCCAGTAGAGCAAAGCACAGCTATTTTCAAGAACAGACATGGGATTGTACCTGTAGTAAGGCACCTCCAACTCTACAAGGCCATATTGAAGAGCAAGTTGCTGGTCTATTATCTTGGCTACTTGATTGTGTCTATGCAAATACTCACCATAAGCAATATGAGAACAACCAGAGACAATATGTCTGAGGGACTCCCCAGGTTGATGACACGCCCGGCAGATGTCGATAGTGCCATCTTTCTTAATATGTCTCTGGTAGTTCCGTGTCTTGATAACTTCGTCCATAATTGCAGACAAAACCTTCAGCTTCTCCGAAAAGATCCCCGAACTGTAACTAAGATAATGATGAAGCAGTATCCACGTCCTGGCCCATTAGGGCTCTGTGGAATCTACCATGCAGCTCCTTGCTCTTCTATACAGCCATGCGATCAGAGGAAAGAGGAGTAAGGCCTTTGTCAACTGTTACCACATCCTTGTGCATATCCATCCATCCACACTTACGCGGGATATACAGTCTCATTACAGACGAACGCGGATGGTGCATTCGGTATGTCGTCAACAATTTACGTATTTGGCGATCAACAGGGTCTAACTCAGTCTGTGTCCATCCTACAATGCCAAAAGTGTAGGCTAACAGCGGCATAACCCAACCGTTAAAAGCACGCACCTTGTTGCCACCAGATAAAAGGCTGCCAAGCACTTTTTTCAAGCGACCAAAGAAACGCTCCTTCACCAATTGCTTTATGCTTCGATTATCAATACCCAATGCTTCAGACATTCCAAGATATTTATAAGTCTTACCTTCGCCAAGAGTTCTGAAGGAAACAGAATCTGTATTTTAGATCATCCATGTACAGCAAGTGAGATATGACCTTACCCACCCCCGGCGAAGACGAAAGCCTAAACCTGAATCCTCTAACATAGTGCTAAGAGGATTCAGTGCTAGGCAAAACCATAAAGGACTCAGACTGTCACCCTGAAATATACCCCTCTTTATTCTTATCGATTCAGACGTTGCAGGAATATCACACTCCCCTAGATGACGAAAGATCCCATACAAGCCTCCAAAAATGATCTCAAAGTCATATCAATCTTATATAACGTCTTGCCTTTAAGAGCCAAGTATGTGGCACTGAATCATATGCCTTCTTATAGTCTATCCAAGCAGTAGTGAGATTTTTCCTGCTCCGTCTTACCTGTTGGCTTATAGTTGTGTCAATGAGAAGAAGTTCCTTTGTACCACGGCCACCAGCCCCACATCCATTCTGAGTCGTTGCCAAAATTTTGTTACGAACAATATGTTCTGTGATTTTTTTATTCAGAATGGATGTAAGGAGCTTATAGATGGTAGGTAAGCATGTTATTAGGCGATAGTTTTTGGGCTCTGTGGTACATCCGGATTTGTATGACAGGAATGTTACACCTGTTGTCAAAAATGTTGGTAACGGTCCAGAGTCAAGGGCATCCTGGAATTGTGTTGCGAAAACGGAATGTGAACTGTGAAACCACTTAAGCCAGAAATTATGCAACCCGTCTAGCCCGGGACATTTCCAATTACTAACATACCGAATAGCACTCACGTCAATTTCGCTTATTTTTATTGATCTCATTGTATAATAATTTCGCGATTTTTCGCAATATCACAAAACCATTCACCCTCAGTGTGTTCAACAGGAGCCGACCATATACTACGCCAAAGACCAGCACTAGCATCTGGATTCGGGATCTCGCAATTAACCACACTATCCCCAGAACGTTCCCATTTCCTGTATACACTCCGTTGGTTTTTTTGAAAGGCACTATTCTGATTGTATCGATCCCATCGTTCTCTATATCTTCTAATGCGTTTTGCCAATGCATAGAGTTTCTGTTTCAAAAAATCAATACGGCTTGCGACATTAGCCATATACTCACTGGACTTTAAATTTGTTCCAGCAAATGCTTCCGCCACAAATCACATGACCCTCGGTCGACGATTATTAGCTTACCAATGAGGATTCTAGTCAGATTGATACGCTAGTCAACCTAGTCTAACATTGTTGTAACAGATGGTTTAAATAAAAGATAATAAATATAAAACAAGTGCCCGGCGGCATGTAGGCCCTTGGTAGATTTATGACTCCGAGAGAAAGTCCTTTAAAAGCATTACGAGAACCCAGCCGCACATGTTGGGGCACATGAACATTTGGATGTCAATGTCAATAGGCTGATAGATTTACGACTTCGAGGGAATTTCATATAATAACTCCATGAGAAACAAAGCATCGTGAGAGACGAGCTTTAGGGGTGGGGACACCCAAATTTACCTAACCAAACCTTACCTACCAAAACCTTAGGAATAAGGCGATTCCACTACTAGCACTCTTATAGTTAAGAACTAGTTTTAATAATAAAATTGTTTAATATTATAATAAAATAGTTTTTATGTACAAAGTTTAAAATATTTTTACTGGCGCCCATCGGTGGGGCCCAAAATATGCGAAAGATTATTAAGAGATATATTTTAAATTGTGAATTATGTAGGAAAGAGAAGTATAATAGACATCCATATAATACATTAGCATTAGAGACAGAAACTCCATATGAACCTATGTCAGTATGGCACATCATAGATTTTATGTCATTAGAGAGACAATGGTACCTTACGGTTATAGATAAGTTTTCGAAATACGCGATTGTTAAGCCTGTAGAGAAAAGTAAAGTTTACGATGTTTTATATGAAATTTTTGCATTAGTAGGTGCTCCGAATAAAATAGTTCATGATGGTGAGCAGTCGCTCTGTAGTGAAGTAGCTAAGGAACTTTTTAAAACATATAATATAATTAATCATACTTCATCACCGCAGCACCACAAGTCAAATTCCGATGTTGAACGTTTACATAGTACGATTCAAGAACTTTATCGCTTACAGCGCGACTTAGACTTAGACCAAACGTAAAAGATTAATTTTATTACACATTACATAATAATACTATGCATAGTGCTATAAATATAACTCCGTTTGAAGTTCATTTTGGTAGAAAACCTAAGTTACGTAGTTTTGATCATTTAAAAGTAGCTATACAGAGATATACCGCTGAACATAGACACTTTACTAAGGAATTAAATAAGAATGCTAATGAATTACTAACGGCCGATGTTAATAATGTATCTCTTATCTCCAGTTAATGTCAATCTTGGATTTTTCGACATGTCTATCCAATCTCTAACCTGCATGCCAATAACCAATCCGGGTAATGTCAACTTATCGTCAACAGTGGGTTGCAGGGCCCTCCCTGCAGTAACGATAGTTTCGTTTTACGTATCTTTTTTAAATTAACAAAATTCTAATATATATGCTCAATTAAATTTAAAATTAATTATTATTACTTATAAAAGTCCTATAAAAACTATTTTTAATAAAATAATAAATCTTTAAGTCCCAAAATACTAAAAAAGAATAAAAATTAATAATATTAAAACACTTTTTAAAACTTAATGCAATATGCTTAGGTGCGTACAATGGAACTCGAACATGTCATTTTGAAGCATATGTTTTTATAATATAATAATTAATTGTTAGTTTTAAGATACTTTATTCCTAACNCAGCAGGTCGCAGGCGGGCGCGTCTCGCACGCAAGTACCAGGGCGGCACACTCACCAGCAGGTCGCAGGCGGGCGCGTCTCGCACGCAAGTACCAGGGCGGCACACTCACCAGCAGGTCGCAGGCGGGCGCGTCTCGCACGCAAGTACCAGGGCGGCACACTCACCAGCAGGTCGCAGGCGGGCGCGTCTCGCACGCAAGTACCAGGGCGGCACACTCACCAGCAGGTCGCAGGCGGGCGCGTCTCGCACGCAAGTACCAGGGCGGCACACTCACCAGCAGGTCGCAGGCGGGCGCGTCTCGCACGCAAGTACCAGGGCGGCACACTCACCAGCAGGTCGCAGGCGGGCGCGTCTCGCACGCAAGTACCAGGGCGGCACACTCACCAGCAGGTCGCAGGCGGGCGCGTCTCGCACGCAAGTACCAGGGCGGCACACTCACCAGCAGGTCGCAGGCGGGCGCGTCTCGCACGCAAGTACCAGGGCGGCACACTCACCAGCAGGTCGCAGGCGGGCGCGTCTCGCACGCAAGTACCAGGGCGGCACACTCACCAGCAGGTCGCAGGCGGGCGCGTCTCGCACGCAAGTACCAGGGCGGCACACTCACCAGCAGGTCGCAGGCGGGCGCGTCTCGCACGCAAGTACCAGGGCGGCACACTCACCAGCAGGTCGCAGGCGGGCGCGTCTCGCACGCAAGTACCAGGGCGGCACACTCACCAGCAGGTCGCAGGCGGGCGCGTCTCGCACGCAAGTACCAGGGCGGCACACTCACCAGCAGGTCGCAGGCGGGCGCGTCTCGCACGCAAGTACCAGGGCGGCACACTCACCAGCAGGTCGCAGGCGGGCGCGTCTCGCACGCAAGTACCAGGGCGGCACACTCACCAGCAGGTCGCAGGCGGGCGCGTCTCGCACGCAAGTACCAGGGCGGCACACTCACCAGCAGGTCGCAGGCGGGCGCGTCTCGCACGCAAGTACCAGGGCGGCACACTCACCAGCAGGTCGCAGGCGGGCGCGTCTCGCACGCAAGTACCAGGGCGGCACACTCACCAGCAGGTCGCAGGCGGGCGCGTCTCGCACGCAAGTACCAGGGCGGCACACTCACCAGCAGGTCGCAGGCGGGCGCGTCTCGCACGCAAGTACCAGGGCGGCACACTCACCAGCAGGTCGCAGGCGGGCGCGTCTCGCACGCAAGTACCAGGGCGGCACACTCACCAGCAGGTCGCAGGCGGGCGCGTCTCGCACGCAAGTACCAGGGCGGCACACTAACCAGCAGGTCGCCGGCGGGCGCGTCTCGCACGCAAGTACCAGGGCGGCACACTAACCAGCAGGTCGCAGGCGGCCGCGTCTCGCACGTGATAGTATCTTAAAATTATTCATTTATTGTATTATTCTAAATTTTATCGTTAAGATTATTATAATACTAAAATAAAAAAAATATGAATTTGACAGTATCTTAAAATAATACAATTTATTAGAAGTATTTCGACTAAATTTATGATGGGTCATATATGATGGGGATCATAGGTCGGTAGTTTATAAATGGAAGTGCAGTGCTTTGTAAAGACCCAAGCCTAATAAGCCGCGAAATATCCCGTCCAGTTATCGACCTATCAGCCTTCTCAGCTGTTTAGGTAAAATTTACGAGAGAATCATTCTCGTTAGACTCACAGAGGTGGTAGAGACCGACTCTCTGCTCTGTAATGAGCAATTCGGTTTCAGAAAGAAACACTCCGCCATACACCAAGTCCACCGTGTCGTAGAGCATATCGCTCGACACAACCTCAGAGATCGTTCTCACAGCAATACAGCTGCTATTTTTCTCGATATAGCGAAAGCTTTCGATAAAGTCTGGCATAACGGCTTGATTTACAAGCTGCGCGCCGTTTACGGCTTGCCTGACTGTCTCGTACACATCCTGCGGGACTTTCTCTCGAATAGATACTTTCGCTATAAAGTCGAAGGCACTCTCTCTTCCCCCCGCCTCCTCCGCGCAGGCGTGCCACAAGGCTCCACGCTTAGTCCTATCCTGTACTCGTTGTACTCCAGTGATATCCCGCTCACTCCGGGTGTTCACCTGGCAATGTACGCCGACGATACAGCCCTCTTCACAACCTCGCGTTGTACTACCAAATTATATGATCGACTCCAGGAAGCGGCCCGCGCACTCGGTGTGTGGTTCCGCCAATGGAGAATCGAAGTCAATCCCGAGAAGAGTAAAGCAATACTCTTCCCTCTCAATAGATATAAAAGAGTCTCTACCATCCATCTCTTAGATAAACCCATTCCCTGGGAAAAACAGGTCAAATATCTAGGTGTCACTCTAGACTCTAGATTAACTTTCAAACCCCACATTACAAAAGTCTGCAATAAAGCAAAGTACATTCTCAATAGATTATATTATCTCATAAACAAGAAAAGTAAAATGTCACTTAGAAATAAGCTGACACTATACAAAACTTGTATTAGACCTGTCCTTACTTACGCTTGCGTTGCGTTCGCGCACACCAAGCTTGCTCCCTTGCAAATAGTGCAAAATAAATTCCTGCGTATCGCATCAGGTTCCCCCTGGTACGTGCGCAATGTCGACCTACATAGAGATTTTGAACTGGAATCGATTCACGAGCACTGCAAACGCCTAGCGAAGCGCCACTTTGAGCGCGCAGGCTCGCACGCGAACCCCCTCGTCGCCGAGGCGTGTAACTACACGCCTCACGCGATTCGTAGACGCCCGCGTAGCGTCTTATTAGACTCCGATGACGCCATTACAGTAGCAAACGGCCCGTACGTAGGTAGGAAACACACTACACACGCACGACACACACACCGTCGTCGCCGGAATCGACGACGTAGTCCAGCTTATCTCACGGCCCGGCGGCGCGTTGGCGCCGTCGGGTCCAGCGGTTAGGGACCGTTAGCTCCCTTAGACTAGTCTAATTTTTACCCCCGGTCGCGGCTTCTGTGTCGCGGCCGGCTTTGCTTAGAATAGGGAAACCTCCCAGTCCGCTCGACGACCGCAAGCCGAGGTTCGAGCCCCGCAGGGGGCGCCCTTGCGTCGTCGGCGCTCCCCACAGGCAGCCACACTGTGCCTGCAATTTTTCCAGGGAATGAGCACCCTCTTCCCTACCCACCCGGTGTCGCTGTAAAGGCCAATAAGGCTAACAGCATTAACTTCAAATCAAAAAAAAAAAAAAAAAAAAATTTGTAAAGACATTCTGTGACGAGCTGCCGGACTGAACAGACGTAAGTGCTGCTTTCTATTGATTCTTTTTTAAAATGACTATTTACAGATAAATTATTGTGTTTTTGCTTATTATTTCTATTATTTAACTGAATATAAAATATATTGTGCTTTTATTTAATATTTCTATTATTTATTTAATTATCAAATATATAATGATGTATTTACTGAATTTATTAAATAAGGGAAATATAATAAATTAGTTTATGAATTATGAAATTGGTATATATTCAAGAATATTTAGAGGACAAACATGTATGGAATTAATGTCTATTAAATGTAATAGACGTAGCTGTCAGCTAATGTAATAAATTGTCCCATTGATTTTGAAAAGAGCAACTGTTGAGTTTCTTGCCGGTTCTTCTCGGCAGAACTGCTTTCCGAACCGGTAGTAGCTTTTTGTTCATATGTTCATTCGACAATTCAAAGTGCTTATAATAAAAGTCTATTTGAATAAATATTATTTTGAATTTATTATTTGTTTCTCTTATCCCGTCCATATAAAGCAGTTATAAGAATTTAAATAACTTTTCAGTAATAGATTATTTTTATATATTTTAAATTATTAAATACTTAAATATTATATATTTTTACAAATATTATATATTATTTTTGATATATTTCTATTATAGAAATTAATAAATTCTAAACAAGTAATAGATTACTTTTATATAATATAAATTATTAAATACTTGAATATTATATATTTTTATAAATGTTATATATATTTTTATTATAGAAATAAACAATATCTGACACGCGCATGAGGTATGAGAGGGTTGTACGTGCATGTCCTGTTCTATATATTAATAGGTTAAATTTATCTATGACATAAATACGTAACATTATTACGAAAGTAATGTTTCAGTTTCTATATAAGAAAGTTTATCTAGCCAATTAGTCAAAATCTTCTTGTATGAATAGTTTTTCATAGAATATATGCGAAGGAAGCGATTTATTTTATTGTATACAGTAGCCGATTGGAAACCATATTGTCGTTTTGCGAAACTCGGGCGTACTTTACATATTGGGGCAACACGATCATTTCGTCGTTTCCTTAATTTATTTTTATCAAAATGTATATTTCCATGACACTTTAAGATTAGGTTTAGAATATAGTTTTCGCACAGACAATATACCGCTGCGTTCATATAAGACACTTGTTGGAAATCTGTATGACTTAAAGTACATCACCTTAATGGGAGCTCTTTGGGCTCTTTCTAAACTAAGGAAATGGGACTTGCAGAGCCACCCCAGATCGGGATGCAGTAAGTAATACAAGTCTGCACAAGTGCAATGTAAATTCTCTTCAATAATTCCTTTTCCATCACATGCCTGAGTGATTTGAAGACCCGTATTAGTTTTCTGATACGAGTCATCAGGAGTTCAATGTGAGCAGTCCAACACAGCCTTTGGTCCAACATAATCCCAAGGTACTTTGTGCTTATAACTTGCTGCAAGGTGGGACAGTGACAAATGTTAAGAGTAGAGTTGTCTTGTCGACAATTATGAATCTTTAGGGAGAACTCAAGAGTAGGTTGTGTATTAGCATACTTTGCGAAGCATATATAGCTTGTCTTTTGTATGTTTAATTTGCTAAACCGGTTTCTGCCTTATTTTTTACGTCTAGCCAAGACTTGCCCGTAAACACGATGGCAGTGTCATCAGCATAGGAAAAAATATTCCCTCCAATGTCCTGAAGCTTACATATGTCGTTTATGTAAATAAGAAAGAGCGTTGGCCCGAAGACGCTTCCTTGCGGTATACCGTAAGTGACACATTCTTCACTACTTAGGTGTTCTCCAATCCTGACCATTTGCTTTCTGTCCCCAAGATAGCTCTTGAATAGATTAAGAGCTTTATCTCTTATACCTATTTGCTCCAGTCGGCGTACAAGTGTGACTACAGAGACCGTATCGAAAACCTTTTTTAAGTCTAGGAAGACTGCGAGACATTTGTTACCCTTATCTACTTCTTGCACAATAAGAGATGTAAGTGCTAAAATAGCATCTTGTGTAGAGAGCCCCTTCCTAAAACCGTATTGTGAGCTGGATATGATATTACTTGTTCAGGTATCCCATCAGTCGATTATTCAAGAGTTTTTCCACAATCTTAGAGATAGAAGTCAGAACTGATATAGGCCTCTAGTTATTAACGTCGGTTTTATTCCCACCCTTAAACACAGGAGTCACTATAGACCGCTTAAGTGCTTTTGGGAATATACCCCTATGAAAGCATAAATTAGCCAGCAAACAGATCAGCGGGACTATAAATGCTCTAGCCATCTTCAAAAATTTGGTTGGAATACCGTCCCAACCCGGGGCGTTTGAATCAAGACCAATTAGTATTCTGTCCACTTCTGTGGGATCGGTGTCAAGCAGAACAAAAGATGATACGGTTGAATATTGGCTATGTGAAATCACGGATGTGTTTTGAAATTGTTTTGAACTAGAGATGACCTCTGCCAAGCTTTGTCCAATACTGACAAAATACTTGTTCATATGATTTACTGACTCTTGTGGAGTGGTTCGTACTGCTAGTAAATTAGTGTCTATGGTTTTTTCTTGTTAATATTGGGTAATGTAATCAATAGTAGACCATACTTTTCTTGGCTGTTTAAGATGTTTATTTATTTTGTTTTTATGATATTGTCTTTTTAGTTTATGAATAACATTTAAGCAAATGTTACGATAACGCTTAAAAGTTATTTTTTAAATTTCATTGTGTGAATTTGTCCTAAGTTTAATTTGCGTTAGATTTCTTAACCTAATACAGCGCAGAGCACCTATTGTGATCCACGGCTTTTTAATTCTTTTGTTGGATGGGATGGATACAACACGGGAGTGTTTACTAAGAATAGTTTTTATCATATCGATTAACGCCACAGCATAACATTCTGGGTCTTTGAAAATGTTAAGACAAAGTACGTCTGCGGTTATCAGTGAATTGTAAGCATTCCCATAATCAATAATAGTTTTGTATTTTAGTAACTTAGATGTCTTCAATCCCTGCGAGATGTGTAGAGTAACCATATTGTGATCCGTTACGGTAGTATTTAAAACCGCAACCAAGGAAGAGCTGTAGGAAATTTAAGCATCACATGGCCGAGGCAGCTGTCATCTCTCGTTGGTAACATATGACCGGGCATGAGTCCATGTGTGGAGAGGATGTTAAGATAATTTAACTTATTGTTTCATTCCCAAGATTTTTCTCTTGGTGTCGATATCAAATCTATATTTATATCCCCAAGAATAATAACATTATTACACTTAGTAATACCGCTCAGGTAGTTATTAAGGGATAAAATAAAATTGTCGGCATGTATAAATGACGGAGATCTATAAAGACCCAGTATAACATTGTTAGCAAATTTAATTTCAAGTCCTGTAGCTTCGTATAAACTTAGTTCACTTACTTCAGAATTAATATTATTCCTAATATAAACAATTACACCATCGTTCTGGTTTAGTAGATTAATTGTTTGGAAAGATGAATAATTATCAAGAATGGGAACGGTTTTCGCTGCTTGTAATCTACATGCAGTTAAAATTATTATATCTGGGTCACTTGGTAGTAGCGTCAGGTTAATCAGTAAGTCATCAAAGTTTTTTGTAGTACTCCTTATATTTTGTGTGACAATTGTAGTTAATTTTAAATTAGTTTTACTAAGGAAGTCGGGTAAGCTTTCTACGTTACACTTTATTGAGTCTGTAGATTTAATAATGTCTATATTATTTAATACATTTAAGTTTTCATCCATAATCGGGACACAAATTATATTGCGGGATGTCGCTGGCAGGCATCATATGTATTAGTTTTTTACTGTATATGCTTATCGTTTTATTTATTACAAATACGTTTAATATAAATATGCACAGAATAACATATATAGTTTATATGTCTAATTGTATGTCTATGACACTCTCATTCAGTTGTTGATACCATCTCATGCGAGGCACTTTACCACCGGTAGCGGGAGCCTTGTTAAGAATCTTCGACACTCCTGGCTCCAAGCCCTCCGATGGTGGGATGACGGCGCGCCGGCGTGGTCTTAAAGCCGGCCTTTCCGACTCTGATATTTCTCCCTCCGAGCCCGCAGTCGAAGCCGCAGTACGATACTCGTCTTCTGACGACGGCGGTTGCGGATTCAAAGAGCAACATCTCTGCCCATAGTGTTGGGAGTGTTATTGTCCTCCTGGCATCCGTCTCAACCTTTTATTCTTAAAATTGGCACTTGAGCCATCTTTTTCCAATATTTATTTTAATTCTAGTAATCCAGAACATATTTTTGTATCCCATTTTCTTATGGTTGTGTATTATTTCTAAATTATTCATTATTATTATTAGACCGATTAATTATTATTGATAGCGGCAATGAAGAAATATTTTGTAATAAGTAAACGGCAGTGAAGAAATATTTTGTAATACATATTTTTTTACTAATGAAAAAAAACTATTTGCGTTGCGTTACAGAGACTGCGAAGAACCTTAAAAAACCTGGTCAGAAGCAAACTTGCAAAAAAAAATTTAAAAATAATTCTAGCATGTTTTAAAGCTTAGATTGACGTTAGATTTTTTTCTAGATTCTAAATTCACGCGATACAAGCATTTATTGTATTAAGCATTTATTGTATCGTTTTGGTGCAGTTTGTATGAAATTTACCGCTTAATTAAAACTTCTCTTCTCGTGGACCTACGGCTATTAAATTTGACACTAAGTGTAATTTAATAGAAACTTTTAATTGTAGTTCAACAAAATGAATACACGTTTACATTGGAAATTATAGGTTTGTATATTTTTATAAGTTATACTACCCGTAGATCTACAATCCTGAATCGGTACAGAACCCTCGGTGTGCGAGTCTGATTCGCATTTGTCAGATTTTTACTTCACTTACTGTAAAAGAGATTGCATAAAATAATAAGACCGCCTCTACATACATGTTATACTCGTAATATTTTTCTATATTTTCCGTTTCATAATATATTCTTATATTGTGTGCAATAACGATTACTCTATTCTTATCAATAACAAAAATACTAATAATAAACTTTCAATAATTGGATGTTTCTGTAAGCATAATGATATTACATCTAGAAATTTTAGACTATGAATGAAAATAACGCGTCTGCCCGTATATAGTAAGGCCTTGAGTAAGGATATTACTGTAAACAATGGTGTATAATTAAAGTACATACGATTCTACGTAAACATCTATTATTATCTATTATAAATTGCTTCTTCTATTTTATAAGAGTTGATTCCATCGTGGCGTGGTGAAGGAACTTTTGACTATACACAATGATTGTGGGTTGGCTCTGTTCGCAGGGGAATATATTATTTTCATTTCCCCACTTAGTTGAATTCCGCAAGGCAACTATTATTAAAGCGAGCTAACTTCCGCCACTCAACACGCTATGTGCACGCGAAAACGGAATACGAAGTATTCTGACTCTATTTTCTCTGCTTACCCTGATTATTGTGGCATACAGCTAGAAAAACACCGAAAAGAATTCCAAAGAGTTTTAAAATATATTTTCTTCGATCATTTTATTCTTTTTATCGAGGATGTAGATTTTTATCTAATCTTAATAATAACGTAATTATAATCAATTCATAATAATTAATATCTATCTCACGAATGCGTTTTGATGGATTACTTACCAAATATTATTACATAGACCACACACTATTAACTTATCTTTTACACAGCTTTCCTGCACATAACAGAGTAGGCAGAGGGAACCGGGAAACCCAGTGAAAAGGCACTCCATTCCCATTAAAATACTTCCGTTTCCCATTTTTCGCCGAATTCTGAAGGCATTGCGTATTTAGTGGTGAAACTGAACGCCTGCCTGATTTGCCTGAACAACATAGTAAACAAATAAAAACATTAAGTATTTCATATTCTCGCGTGGAAATCGAACCCATTACCTGCCAAGTCTGCAGTCACACGTGTATGGCCTTGCGCCACTGCCGGCCTCCATATATACAGATATTTAAAAAAATTGGGCTGAGAGAGTAGTATCAAGACACTCGGTTCGCTGATTTTCACGTGAATTTCAAACATTTCATATTGAGAGGCTAAACTCAACGCCGTGTGTTATTTAGCCAGAAAATGAAAATTATTCGTTTCCACGAGCGTATACTACATATACAACTTATACTTTAAAAAATATATTCAATGGTATTTATATATTTTCCTTCTTCAATAAAAAAATCGTACGTACATATAAACGTCAATTATCGTGATGTATTGGTACATAATATACTATCACGCGCACGTTGGATAAAGAAGGAAATGGTTATTTTATCCTGGACCTTGGCTTGCAAGGTATGGGTAGAACATAAATATATTGTAAACCGTAACCTTAACTCGTATTTATGGCCTTTGATGGCAACAATAATAAATGACATAGCGTTGAGTTCTGCCACTCAATACGCAATTGCCTCGAAAAATTGTAGGAAAGTGGAGAACGGAGTCCTAATACTAGGTGGGAATTTAGGACGCAGTTCTGAGTACGCTGCTATAATTATGTGGGACAAAATAAAAATATTCATCATAAGTAAAGTAGAATTTTATATCTTAAGTATCAATTTAATTCATCACAAACTTTATATAAATTAATTTTGTTTGTTTATATAAAACTAGTGGACCCGAAAGCGCAAAGCGTAAAATTATTTGCAATTTTTTAATAGAGATGCGTTAAGCAAGTTCATTTTGGGTGACGTTTTCTAAAAACAAACTTTGCAAATCGTTGCTTAGCAACGGTCGCATAGCGACGGTTGTTATTAACATGGCAGAATAAATTGCATGTCAAATTAATAAGTATTCAATATATTGGTATATATCGATAATCTTACAAATATGAGAAAAAAAGTATCCTACGTTCATCCCGAGACCCTCAAGTATGTCTATATGAGTATTTTATCACAATTGAATTAGCGGTTTTGCCCTGATTGCGTAAAAGACAGAAAGACAGACAGAGTTACTTTCGAATTTATAATATAGGTATGGATAATGCATCTCACTCCAAGCGCGATAGCTATAGATTCGGAGCTCACTTCGGGAATACATTTTATCTTTTCTCCGCTCTGAAAAGACTAAGCGCGGTGATGAAGTCCGCTACTCCGTACAAAGTATATAAGCGGAAAGAACGACATGTCTTGCCACTAAGTTCTCTTTGCCTTGCTTTCTGATTAAGCGTTAACTTGCAAGAATTATTAAAATGTTTCCAACATATTTTTTAGACATATATCCTATATCTTATAAAACAAAGTCGCTTTTCGTGTCTGCCTGAACTTTCTAACTCTTCTTCTTCTAAACCACCCAACGGATTTTGATGCGGTTTTCACCATTAGGTCGAGTATTTCTCAGGGAAGGTTTATATATAGTTTATTATTTGTACATTCTTATGTAAATTAACATAAATACGATAAATGTGTATAAAGTCCTACCCGTTGAGACACTTTCGCGCATGCGCTGCTTTAATGGTAAGTACTACATGAAAATAATGTACTGGAGTATTGTTCCTCTTAATAAGATCTACAAAAAAGTCCGCGACAGCATATTCGTATCTTTTAAGAATAACGTGTAGTGATCATTTTTCTGTCTAAAAATAGTAATTTCAATATATTTTTTATTGTGAGGGATATTTTTCCTTAATAGTATTAATCCTTATCCTTTAAAATGCTTTATTAATTTTCTACGTTACACGAAGATAAAATTTATTTCGAAATTGCGAATAGGTTTAGAGAAAAACGCAATTAATTGTTGACACATCACGCCGTTGACACCTCAGCTGTATCGAGTCAAGTTTCACTTATCCCATGCTCTCAGCATATAAATAAGTATATTAGTTACGTTGGCCATTTAATGTAGATCAAAACTGTCTTTTACTGTTTTTCATTTTAATGAGTACTTTAGAAGTTGTTACATATCAAAAAATCCTTGCTGCGAAACGGCTTGCCACTCGCCATGCGTCCCTCCGCACACCGCGACGTTTTGCGTCGGCCGGTGTTGCTGTAAAAGCCAATAGGGCTAATAGCATTAATTGTCAGAGAACCAAGGCCCTGATGTCGTTCTGAGCTACTACGGAGATGGCTGAGAGAATGCTTCAATTCTGCGCCTGACAAAGTAAATTTAGAAGTGATTGCACGTGCTTTGGAGTTAGCCAATAATTATAATGTATTTCCACGCGACATAGTTGGTTACATCTTTCGTTTAAGTATTTTTGGGTAAGAGAATAGTAACTCTACTTCTAGTAGAGTAGTCTGTTGCTTATAATTTCTTTCGTTTAAGTTTTCTGTTGTTTGTGTTATTTATTTGTGTTTATTTTAAAGCAATTGGAAAGCACTTATTGGAACTACGAAAATGCGGGTTGCATTATGGTTTAATTAATTTTCACATTATCTTGCTATTGCATTATCGTGCTATGCAAACATACATTATATGAATAATTTAGTAGTTAAAGCGGGCGAAGCCGCGAGGGGGTCGCTAGTATTTAATAAATAATCGTATAGTTCAAGCGGGCGTAGCCGCGTCCGTGCCCACTAGTATATATATATAGCTCAGTGGCTAAAATCCATAAACTTTGCGAAAAGTACTAGTTATACGTATACAAGCCAGCTACGTTGCGACGAAATAGAACAATAACATTTATATTCATGACTTTTATCCTATGCCATACAAGTCTACTATTTATATTTAATTTTCTCCCATGAAGTGAGTGATATATCACTTTTATCATGTTATGATAATAATCTTTCAATGAAATAATTACTAAAGTACTTATATTACAATTGCAAATACTTAGTATCTATTGTTTACCTTTTGAAAAACAACAATTTGAAGGGTAGAATATATTATAAGTATGCAAATTAACTTAGTATTTATAACTAGAAACAGGAACATATTATATAATTTTACAATTTTACATTTTAACACTTAAAATGTCAATTTGATGTAAATTCACAGCTTCATACTAGTTTCATATTTTAAAAACAAGTGTTATTCCACACTTGGGAAAGAAAAAAAATTATACGATTTCTAAATAAGTTCACGTTTCATATTGAAATGCGAAATATGTCGAGGATATATTGTATATATTAAACGATTCCTCTCATACCGAGATCAGCTCTTAAAAAAAGAAAATGAGAGGTACTTATAAATCCTTATCAATTGCATGTAAGTATAATACGATAAGAAAATCTCTTGAAAAAACACTATACACAAATACTACTCATAACTTCTAGATTTCTTTAATAAAATATTATGTGCGTTTAATAATTTATAATATTTTAATGAGTCAGTGCTATAAAAGATAAACTATGTAAATTTTGTTGTTTCAACAAGAAAATATCACGCGACTACAGACAGTTTCAAAAAATAGTCTTAACTTATTTTCATAAGATATTTTTCGTGTGAGTTTATTATACAGTCTAAACTAAACTAAATTATATTTTGTATTAAAAAACTAAACTTAACTAATAATGTTAAAATACAACTTATATAAAATATATTTATAAGAAATATATAAATTATATGAATGTCTTTTTTTTATCACAATATGTTGACAAGCGAGAAATATTATTTTTAAATTGTCTCTCAGATCGTACACTTGTGTATCTCAATCATGTTTATATCTAACATGTCATTTTTATTATTATGCTGATAATATCGATGAGCACAAAGTAAAAAAGTTTTCTACAATTTTGGGATTTCCTGATTATTGCAGACACTCACAAAGAAAATTACAAATATTTCCTTATTCTTTGCATTTTTACACATAAAAGAAGACAATTAGGCCTGTGTCTCAAAATTGTACGATGTAGATCGTAGATTCGTATGACCTGTATTGTCCACTGAAAGTACGCGGTCTGTTGTACCTAGTGACAAGTTAGTTACATTTTTTATAACGTCTTCAAAGTTTGTGTAGAACTATGTATAAAAAGGGTATAATTTAGATACAATTTAATATGTTACGACGTATAAACGACTATCTGCCATGTATATTTTTTTACTTTGTCGTTACATGTTATCTCAGTTTACACATGTAAATTGCCAATTTTTACAAGAACCATTTACAGTCACACTTGGTGTCCCAGTGCCACGACAAGCCTCAAATACACTGTAACACACATATGCCACATGCTATATTATAATATCTATTCTTCAATAAATGTCCCCCACAAAAACTAAACGATATAATCTTTTCAAAGATAAGATAAATACTAAATAGATAGATAGATGTTTGCGACATCCAAAGCACATCACAGGGATCGATGACATATAAAAACAGCTTTATCTGAAATAAGGACATCCGTCAATATAATTGTATGATAAGTAACTAAGCCACGATAAATAATAAATAATATAGTAATATAGTAGAGCCTCTGTGCATTGCGTATGCGTTTATTTTGACTGAATTCAAACAAATAACATTTAATATAATGTTTCGTATTTCTAGTACTTACAAGAATATCTCTATCTTAGTTGTGATTTCTAATTATAGTTTTGTAAATCTAAATTTTCTTAGATATCAGCATGAAATTTAGTTTTCCTTTTACTTATCAGATAAATAATAAAAATAAAATTAGAGGCCAGAGAAATTTTGAGTAAATTATAAGAAGATATAAATAGATGGTGCTTGTACAAGAACTCAGGAAGTCGTACAGCTCAAATCGAAGAAGAACGGGATTTTAGATCCGGTTAAAATATCAACAAGAAAAAATTCCGCATGAGGATAAAAGCGTTCGAGTTATTATTTCAAAAATATTTTACTGTGGAGTTATAATATTGTTATAATAATAAAGTTTAAACGAATAATGACCATATAACATAATATACCAATATAAATTCAATGTTACAAGTGTGTAGACGCTGTAGGTTCGATTTCCACTCGGAGAAATTATATATTTAACGTTTTCGACTGCAATTCACTATTTGTATCCTCAAAAATTTGGCGGAAACTGGAGAATGGAATGTCTAACTAAATAAAAATAGGTAAATAAATAATAGGTAAGTAAATAATAGGTTGCCTCTGTCTTCCCTGCTTCAACTATTAATTACTTTTGGATTCGGATTATACATTTTATTGTATTATGAATACTAGGTACATATAATATCTTTGTTATTGTAATAATCAGTATAATAATGAAATAGAAAAAAAAACGCTCGCTATATTTTAATACAAAATGAACTGTATAATATACTATACTGAAACATGAATATTTTGCAAAATAAAAAAAAACAATTCTTTCCTTTGGTTTCCTCCAACAAAAAAAGTATTTTTAGTTTGAATTTTTTATTTCAACTAACAATATAAGCCAATAACTTATGACACAGCGACATAAGTTTCTCAGTTTCAAATGACATGTACATAAGGTATAATGAAAACGACAGTCCACGAACAACATTTACTTTATATACAATTTTGTACAATAAATAATATTAAGGATTACATATATATTATACAATATGAATGAAAACATTTTTCAATGTCCATTTAACAAAAAGTCAAAACTTCCATCGTCATCACATCTTAATTTCCAAAGAATTACTTAGATTGTTATAATTTATTATTTACTTATTGTAAATAGGAATATATACACATAATTAGACCAAACGATTTTCTTAGTAATACTAAGAAAAGTTTTAAATGCCATGACAAGAATTTACTAATTTACGTTAATTAATTGCTCTTGTTCGAACTTAATCAAGATTACTAATACTGAAGTATGCTCATTTTTAATAGTATTTATTTTTGAATATAAATTCTACAATAATGTATAAACACAAAAATATTAATTAAGAATATTATAATATACACACTATATACGATTATATACACTAAAAGCTATAAATAATATAACATAGATTATATATTTTTATTAGTATATACAGATATCAACAAAAATCACGTCTAAAAATTGGATTAAGAATAACTTATTTTAACTAACGAACTAAATGAGTTGATTTATTAAGTTTTAAATGTTCACAGATATTTCATAAATAATTAATAAATTATTTGTCATTAATACTACCCCCGACCCTTGTTTATTTACATTAAATATATACATACCAAATTATATCTTAAAATTCCTTATTACTTTTATCTAACCATACCAATTTATAAATTATTGGTGCAAACGCACCTCCTATTATTGGACCAACCCAGAATATCCAATGAAATTGCCAATTACCCGACCACACTATAGGACCCAACGATCTAGCTGGATTCATACTAGCCCCAGTTAAAGGACCTCCAGCCAGCGACAAGGCAGCGATAGTGAAACCAAATTTCAAAGGTATAGCGTCCTGTTTCTCCTTATTAACTGGGTCCCAAACGGCACAATTGATGAATCCTAGAGCAGCTGATAGAAACACTTCAATAACCAATCCTTGGTATACTGTCAGTTGTGGGTGCAATAGAGTTGCTCCAATACTGTCAGTAAGTAAGTCGACAGGAGATACACTCAGTAATAGCCCGTAACCGACTATAGCCCCGCCGCACTGTGCGACGACGTACATTATACCAAGTGGTATAGACACTTTACCCCATATTACTGCAGATAGAGTCACTGATGGATTCATATGAGCTCCGGAAATATGACCAAATGTAGTGATGTTAAATATAACTACCATACAAAAGCCTATAGGCGAGTACATTGGGGGCTGTATATCAAAACCTGATTGGGGCACAGTCGTCATACAACCAAGGAAAAGTAACAGCATTGTAGATACAAATTCAGCCAATATAACTTTAAATTCTCTTCTCCACCAGTCCACGATGCTCTTAAGTTTGTCATTTTTCGTTTTCTCTATAGGATCTCCCACGCCGTTGAATATTTGTGTGCCGACAGACAAAGTCATTATTTCTTTATTATTAATATTGTTGAAAAACTTAATAATTCATCGAACACTAACACACAGAATAAACTTCACATATAATCGATTATTAATAATTGCATTATTTATTATTAATATTAAATTTGAAAGAGACGCGACCGTACCTCATCAAAGATCAGGTAAAAATATTGATACATGTTTCGATAACTGAATGTCACATGAATGAAGATTGGCCAATGCTATCTGACAGTAGAGCTGTGTGTACAAATATATTACGTTCCTATTAGAGATCCGTATCTTTCAATTAAAACTGTTTCAGGCCAGTCGTGGCGCAGACGAACAGCTGTGACTGTAAACGTGACAGGTCTTGGGTTCGATCCCCACTCGAGAAAATTAATTATTACATATTTTTATTTCTTCGCTCTGTAAAGAGGCAATTCCGCCACTCAACATGCAATGCCTCCAGAATTTGGCGGAAAATGGAGAATGGAAGTACTACTGACATATTTATAGAAATAAACAAAATTATACGTGTTTAAAAATAAAAATATGAAAAAAAAGAAAATGTAAATGTTTTTGAAAATATTGACCAAATTATCTAATAATCTATAAAGTGAGTTTACGCAAGATAAGAAGTAATCTGTATTTCATTGATTTTATAATTCGATTTCCAGTTTTACGATTTTTTAAATGAATGGATAACAACTTTGTTCCTAATTAGAATCCGTATTTTAAGCACAGTCTTAAACTCAAAAAATACACGAAAACACTGTATTTTTAATATTTATGCATTTCTAAAAACTTAAAATAACAAAACATATTCAATTGGCTTATCTTACGAGAACGGAAGCGTACTTTCTTTCTTTATATTTTTAAGGCATTGTGAAATGGCGTAGCTCAACGCCGCGCTTTGCCGGTTACTAGAGCGAAGAAATTAAAATATTAAATATTTCTTTCCCCCAAGTGGGAATCGAACCCTCAATCGTCGGTCTTACAATCACACGCTTGTGCGCGACGACGAAATTCTTCAATTTAAAATTATATATGAAATTTCATATAGCACCGGAAAAAATGAAGTTGTTCAGAATCTCAAGCTTTAATATATAATGTGCCAAGAATTCTTAACACTTTTTTTGAGTAGATTCTACGAAAAGTTGTTGAAATACTACATACAATAAAAGACAGACACATCTTCATGGTCAGAAATAACCTTCATTGTTTTCCTTGTGGAACCTGCTCATTAAAATATGAGATGTTACTATAATTGAAGTAACATCTTCAATTATAGTAACATCTCATATATCTTTCTTTGAGGACAGTCGTGGCCCACAAGATCGCTACTATAAGCCACTCGACATATGAAAGTTGTATATTTTAAACCAACTTCAAAAAGAAGGAGGTTATCAATTCGACTGTATTTTTTTTTTTTTATTATTTTATTTTTTTATGTTTGTTACCTCATAACTTTTGACTGGGTGAACCGATTTTGATAATTTTTTTTTTGATCGAAAGGTGATGCTTCCCGAATGGTCCCATTTTTTTTTATCCATGTCTGACAATGGTATCTATGAGAANCGATATATATCAATATATTAAAATACTTATTAATTTGACAGGCAATTTATTCCCCCATGTTAACAACAACCGTCGCTATGCGACCGTTGCTAAGCAACGATTTGCAAAGTTTGTTAGAAAACGTCACCCAAAATGAGCTTGCTTAACGCATCTCTGTATTGAAAACTAAAAATAGTTTGATAAATATATTTAATAAATATTAGTATAGTTAAAGCGGGCGTAGCCGCGTTCGGGTCCACTAGTGTATTATATATATTTTTTACATAGGCACTACGTAATATTATTTCATAGGGTACAACAAAACAAAATTACGTTTATTAGTCGGATTTCAGATAAAGAAGATACGTAGCACATAAATGAAAAACAAATAATAAAATATTTAATAAAGTATTTACACTACATCAAATTAAATATTCATTAAGTAACAATTATGGCCGAATCATCTGGTAGTAAATATTAATTATGATCATTTAGATAGAAGTAAGTAGCAGCCATCGTGGAGTAAGGCGTCCTCTAGTTGTAAACTTGACTGTTGTGAGTTCGATTCTCCCTCGAGGTAATTAAATATTTACATTTTATCTGGAATTCGGGATTACAGCAGAGAATGGAGTGTTTTACGCTCTACCTACCCTCTATGTCTGATGCGATAGCGTGAAACTTACCTACTCTAACATTTACTTAAATACTATTTTATATCTTAAAGAATAAAACTCTCTTTGCGTAAACTTTTTTTTTAGTGTCCGCTTAATGTCACACACATGAGGGTAGACAGAAGAAACCTAGTATTAAGACATTTCGTTCCCCATTTCCCGTCGAATTCTGGAGGTACTGCGTGTTAAGAGGCGGAACTCACTGCCACGCTTAGCCTTGACACCAGAGCGAATAAAATCGAAATATTAAATATTTCATTTTCTCGAGTGGAAAACGAGCCATAAGGTGTCGTGCCTGTACTACAAAATGAGCAATATAAAAAAAACTCATTATAGATTCTAATAAGAAGTATATGTAATTACTAGCGGACGCGCGCAGCGTCGCTTGCTTACTTAGGGGTGAATTCTAATAAACCATGAAACATGTGTTAAATGAAATATTTTTAAGAGTCTAAATTTCTAATTTCATAAAAATCGGTGGCGATTTAAGAATTTATCAATACAAACTTTTAACCCCTTATTTGCACCTTTAGGGAAAGAATTCTAGAAAACCATGAAACATATGTTCAATTAAATACTTTTAAGAGTCTGAATTTCAAATTTTATAAGAATTGGTGCCGATTTAAAAAAAATCTATACAACCTTACCACCCCTTATTTGCACCCTTAGGAGGAGAATTCTAGAAAACGATGACACACGTATTCAAATTACGTATTAATTAGTAATTCAAATTTTATAAGAATCGATGCCGATTTAATTTTTTTTACATACAAACTTTCAACTCCTATTTCACCCCTTTAGAGTTAAAATTTTTCAAACTCCCATCTTAGTGGATGTCGAGATTACGAAAGTAAACATCTGTCAAAATTTTACATTTCAACGCACAGCGGTTACGGCTGTGCGTGCGTCTGACCTCAGTCAGTGAGGACAAGTCCTTTTATATATATAGATTATTATTATACAAGAGTAATAAAATGTGTAACTGTATGTTATTTAACAACATAATCTTATCACATATAAATATGTCATTCGTTTAATACGAATGCACACTCGTACTCGTTAGTCGCGAATATTATACAACCGTTTGACCTGTTACCTGCCGCCGAATTTTCTAACCGCACAGCACGTCACAAACTTAAATATCATCCACACCATCTGGATATGTGGCACTCCACTACTGTGCGGTTTCGTAGAAATTTCCTTCCACGCGCCACCGAACTGTGGAATGGCCTACCCGCGTCAGTGTTTCCAGGTCGGTACGATATGGGTGCCTTCAAGAAGCGCGTCTATCTCCACTTCAAAGGCCGGCAACGCACCTGTAGCACCTCTGGTGCTGCACGGGGTCGTGGGCGGCGGTGATCACCGCCAGGTGACCCGTACGCTCGTTTGCCTTGTCCTTTTTCCATAAAAAAAAAAAAAAACCGTAAATAATGTTATCACAGCTGAAAATAATATACTATATGTGTGTATAAAAAACTTCTAGTGGACCTACAATGATGAAATTTGGCAGCTAGCATCTGCAGGTAGTGCTGGTCCAGGAAAAAATCTAAATTTTTTATTTATATTTGTGCTTAAATCCTAAAAAATAATATCCCTAAATAGCAAAAAGCGCGTATTTCGATACTATAATGGGAATCAATATTAATAGGGTGAAGTACCCTTAAGGTTGACATAGAATTATAAAATTTGGTATCTAACATCTACAGTTGATACTTGTTCTTGCACTAAACTAGTACTACCTGTAGATGTTAGCTGCCAAATTTCATAATTCTAGGTCAAACGAAAGTACCTACCCTATCTATTATATTATTATTATCTTTTATATTATTATTATGATAGTACCTACCATTTCTTTTCTCTAAGTAGATATAGATATATCTTTTTGTCAGGAAATCATGGGCCATAAATCTGAGTATATGGTTTGAATTTCAACTCGATATCTCAAGCGTTCCTGAGATAAAGGGTCTTGACGGACAAACAGACGGACGGACAACAGAGTGATCTCATACCGTTATTCCTTAAAAAGCATTCATTGTTTTTGGTTCTATTAATATATCTTCCATGTACAGACACAATTTACGATTTTATTATTAATATAGATATAAATAACTTATATGTATAATAATATATATTAGCAAACAATAGTTTAAGATGAAACGTTTGTCTTTTATACATATTTACATCTAACTAGTACCTTAATACGTCGGGTTTTGCAAACCAAGGGAAGGCTAACTATTTATAAAGCAACAGATATCACGTTCATACGAAACAATAGAAGTCAGTGAATATGGCGGATGTTATGAATGTTTAACCTTTTGCCTTTGTTAAAGGTCAAGCGACGCGAAGCCCGGACTTTTAATGATGAAACGAGAATAGATTAACAAAACGTTTACGGTTTTAAAGCGCAAATTTCTTTTATTCTAAAATATAATTAACTATAATGTAAATTGAGGCCGTGAGAGAGAGAGGCACAAGGTTGTAACGTGACGGTGGCGGGTTCGATTCCCACTCGGAGAAATTAAATATTCATAATATTCATACTTAAACTCACTATTTATTACTACTGGATTCTTTACTAAATGCACTGAATTACATTCCTGTTTCAATATAACTCCTTAATGTGGCGAAGTGTTTGCGCAAAGAACTTGCTCCTTTGAGTTAAAGGGAAATGTTTTCCTTTTCCCTTGCTTTATATAATATGGATTTTTATAGCAAATATCAATTATTAACTTCAACGAAATCATCATAAAAATGGATAATTTTAAAAATATTTAATGATCCAGTCCACATGTTTTGTTTAATGCAATATTTATTTTAAAATAATTAAGGTTTTTTTCCTAGAATAATATGGGTATAACATAAACTAGCTGTGAAGCCAGCAAATTTCAACAAACTATATTAGTATTACAAATAATTATATGTGCATATTGTTTCTGAATTCAGGTCAATATAGTAGAGGGTAGTAGGTTTGAAACTGGCAAATTAATTCAAATTTAAGCTGTGTGGCTCTTGTATGTAGGGAGGTAATATACGGCATCACATAGCAAGTTGCAGATCGAGTAGAACTTGATTCAGAGGAAGGAGCAATTATGTTTGCTCTAAGCACATATACGATATTCAAGGAACGTATACGTCATAGTTGCTAAATTTAGAGGTCAGACACTGGTTAAATACTGCCTTTTACTATTAGTATACCTTTATATAATTATGTTTTTATTGTTATCTATAGTAACTAAGTAAGAATTAATATATTTATATATTTTTTAACTTTACGCTGTAGGCAGAGGGAACCTATTGTTAAGACACTCCGTTTCCACTATTAGCTCTAGTTTCATTTCCACTCACACACTTGGCGCCACGACTGGCCTCAAATTAATAAAGTATAAAATTATTTATATCAGATACTTATATGAAAGCTACTATTAATATTTTAACTTATGTTAAAGTCTTAATCGTTATATTTTACGAAAACGGCTGGAAGCTTTTGAGCTTTTTAACACCAGCGCCTGCGCCTTCACAAACAATTAATTTTATTAGTGTTATTACGAGCAATATGCTTGAGAATAGAACTAAAACTATGAAATTATAAGTAGAAATAAGAGCAATTTTAGCAACAAGTGCAATTGTTATTTTGTTTTTTAGGGTTCAGTACCCTAAAAAAACGGATCTGTTATAGGATCGATCGACCCTTATAGAGTATGTCAACAACATATATCACGAGATGGAGTGGACGTATCAAAATTAATAGCAAATATCTTTCGGTCTACGATCCCTGAAATATATAAAATCGAGGTTCTAAGTCAACGCTGTCCAAAGATACGAGCATTATAGCATCGTTTTTGCCGCTTTTACATGAAATTAAAGAAGACAAAAGAACATCAGAGTGACCATATAAGTATCGTTATATACTTGTAAATACGAAATTGTGAAAACAACATATTGAAAAACATGAAATCATGACGGAGAAAATATGAAAACATTTATTTTCAAAAGATAATATATACTTCGAAAATTGAAATAAAATTTATGAAAGTTTTTCAATATATACGACGTAAAGCGTACATCGATTATATTAAATAATAAACGAAAACGCTCACAAAGTAAAGAAATATGAACGTGACATGATGTTAGGAAATTACTTCCAACTTTGTATAGTAGCGTACAAGTGTGGCACTAAATCTTGCAGCCGAAAAGTTGCCTTCTTTGTCCAAGTTCTGAGTGGAGTCTAGGAACAATCACTTGTGTGAGTTTGCTGTGGAATCATTGTTCTGTGCGCGCCACCTCTTACAGTTATTAAGTTAATTAATCATGTTTATGTTGAAATCGCAAATAAATAAATTGCGAAATTTTAGGCAAAAAGGACCTGGTAACCTAGTGTACGAACACTTTATTCCCATTAAGACTCTTCCGTTCCTGTAAAAGTGAGAGCAGTGCTTAAAGATAATTTGTTTTGACAGCTACTCTATAAATAATTCAAAGTAATACATAACTACCATCCAGGTTTGTTTTTTATCTATTACATTTATGAATCAGGCAGTCTATCACAAGATCTAATCAGCTATATTCAAAATGTATGAATTAAATAAAATTGCTATTTATAGATTACCTGAATAGTTTATATCGTAGTAGGTTATTAGGTTAACTATACAAGTGTGTTATTAATGTAGTACCTATGAGATTATTTTACTATACAATTTTTATCTAAATTATGATAATATTACATTTGAGTCCAGTCGTTTCGCAGGGGCAGCCAGCTTGGAATTGTAAACGCGACAGGTTGCGAGTTCAATCCCTATTTGAGGAAATAAAATATTGTATAGTTTCTAATCTTCGCTCTAGTGTCGAAGAAGTACAAAGAACGGCGTTACGTTCCGCCAGTCGAAACGAAAGATATTGTCCATCCCGCTTTATGCAGGATAAAAAAGCTAAAAAAAAAGTTTTAAATTACGGTTAAATCGCACTTAAAATAAGTCCTTTATTCATACAAGCTTTTGTTTGAAATTATCTATAATAGTTTTGCTTGAATCTCAGGAACACATGTTTGCTAGTTAAGTACGTTTGCATTGTGAATCTGAGCAAATGTATGCTTACATGTGGTAAATAAACAAATCGCAAACCTACTTGTAAGCGATATCGTATTAGTAATGTTAATGCAAATTTCTAATAAGCTTCATTTTATCTATTGCTTTAAAAATTCCAATCTAATTAAAGTGTTAGTTTTCTTATATAATTAATTGTGAATTTAATAATAATAAAATATATAACCTACTCTTGAGATGGTATTTGAACTCTAAAAATGAGTGCCCGCCAGCTTAAGTTTGTCCACTTTTATAAGGTGCGCTTCCCGTTGACGTACAACACTGAAATTGGTACGGAAGCTTACGTGGTATTTGGTGGGCAAGTCAGACTCACACTTAACCGGTTTTTTAGCTTCACCAGGTAGCCAGGTGCTAAGACACTCCCGTCTACCTAAAGACACTTCCGTCCCCCACTCATGTTGAGTGGCGGAGTTTGCCTCGTGTCTAGGAAAGCCAGGAAATTCAAATATTAAAGTTGTGAACTATTTAATATTTTCATTTCTTCAGGGGGAATCAAACCCACAATCGTAGCGTTTACAGTGGCACATTTGTGACCCTGCGCTATGACGGCCTTATTCTTTCATAGCTTATTTCTCGTTATGAAGACAGCAATACTTACACGCTATTATAAACTTAAATAAATACAATATTTTTCTGTATTCATATATCTACTATAAGAAATAAAATATACTTATGAAAACATATTCTATATATTATGCTCAATTTGGCAATTTTGTGAATTAAGATAGTTACGTAACGTATCTACTGCAGGTACTTAAGCACCTATAGCTTCTGAGATGCACCTGCCGTTCTAATTAAGCCGGCTATTGGACGTGTGTTAAATGTATGTACTCGCATGGACTGTTTCAGAAATCAAATTCAAAATACAAGTTTCTCATACAAAGATCTTTTTCAATAATCAACTATATATTTTTTATTCACAGCTTACGTTAATCATGCCTAAGAAAAAAAGTAAGTAAAAAAAAACGACGGAGTGTCTAACACTAGATTCTATTTGCCTACCCTGTAATAAATATGATACAGCGTGAAGTTGAGAAAAAAAACATCTTATAATAAATAATAAATAACATGGTATACAGAAATACTCAAATTTCCAAACAGATAAATTAAAAACAAACAGTCAAATGGAAGTCTAACCGTGGAAACATCACCACATCTTGTGTACATTTAATTTCCACATAAACGCCCTATACGTATTATTTACCTGAAGTAATGTCAGTCGCAGATGCCGTTCGAACTATTTTCTATTAGCATTATAAAGTACTTTGCTTACCAATAAATATCTTGATATTTTATCGTAAAATATTTATGCAAAAGGGTTTTTTTTATTTTATTTATTACTTTCAATACAGACTTATGATCCGTACCTTTTGTCTTGTTATACGAGTACATTTCTTTTAATATCTTTATTTCTTTTAATATTACCTAGTATTAGACTAATGTTATTATATACATATATTTCTATATTTATACAATATCTCCTTAAGAGAGTCTAGTTATTTTAAAATAATTAGAATATAACATTCTTGGTTCTTACTTTTTATCTTCACGCTGTATCTATCCATACCTATATTATTAATTTGAAAGTAACTCTGTCTGTCTGTCTGTCTTTTACGCAATCAGGGCCAAACCGCTAATTTAATTGTGATAAAATACTCTTACTTGACTGATCACTTAGAGATACTTGAGGTTCTCGAAATGAACATAGGATACTTTTATTTTCTCATATTTGTAATATTATCGATATATACCAATATATTAAAATACTTATTAATTTGACATGCAAATTATTCTGCCATGTTAATAACAACCGCTAAGTGACCGTTGCTAAGAAACGATTTGCAAAGTTTGTTGTTAGAAAACGTCACCCAAAATGAGCTAGCTTAACGCATCTATTGAAGGGGTGCTATGTCGGTTACCTCCTCGTGGAGCACCCTGGGCAACGGGGCCACGACTGTGATGCTGCTGCCCGTCGTGGCTAATGAACCGACACGTGGGAATGCGCTCCGGCGCTATGTATTGTAAGAGTTGTCCCGTGAGCGCATTGTAGGGAGGGACCCCTGTGATGGCTCTGCGCACACGCGCTATGTCATTGTGGAGGTATGGCGTTCAGCGTGCGCTTACCCCGCCGTCGGACAGAGCAGTGCTCTCCGTCCTTTTCGTAATCCCGTGAGCATTGTCTGTGGTCATGTCTCGCGGCCACGCACGGGACCGAGAGTCTTGCCTTCACGGACCGCCGGACCGCGAGGAAGAAAACCTCTATAAAAAATTACCCCAATCCAAGTGGCGAAGCAGCGCGAGGGGTGCTAGGCTGATGGGGAGATCAGTCGTTACTGCTATCCACGCCAGGGTACCGGCCGACATCCGTGGCGTAATTAGGCTTATCCAAGTACAGGGGGCACTACTTGGACGGACGGTTTTTCCCCCATACTCGTGGGACTAGTATGGATATTGTAAACGAAAAAACCTAAACAAATGATGATGGCGGAGGAGTTATTGAGTCTGCTTCAGACTCGGGACTCGTGCGATGCGCTCGGCGAAAACGCATGACTGTAACAGTTGGAGAGATTTCTGGGTCGGAAACCGAGGCAGGGCCTCCCAAATGCCACACGGCGAGAAGAGGTAGGCCTCCGAAAGCCCTTGGCACTGGACTGGCACGAATGCGCAAAGAACAGAGACAAAGGGAGTTAGATTTAGACAGGAGCCTGTCGGATTGGGCATTACAGCATGACAGATCTGCCCAGACGACGGATGAGGAGAGTTTGTAAGAAATATAAGATAACAGAGATACTTCTCAGTATTCAGCTGAAGAGATGCGCACGTACGCCGGAGAACGTGCAGCCGCTATACTGGATGTAGCGACTAAATCTGGCAACCTTAAGGGCACTTATGTGCGTAAGCTGAAGGATGCTGCTGCAGCCCTGACTGTCATAGTTGAATCTCTAGTCACTCGTACTGAGAGTGAAGAGGTTCGCCGTGTACGAGAGGAAAACCAACGCCTCACTAAAGAGGTAGAGAAACTGCGAGCGGAAGTGCAATCCTACAAAAAGGATGTAAAACAGCTCAGAGTGGCCTTGGCAACAAATAAAAGGACGCCTCAGAATGTTTCAGGATCGACTCTCAGCTTAGGTGAGGAAGTACTGGAGGAGTTAAGGCGCTTGATCGTCTGCTCAGTGGGGACTTTGATAGAGGCTCGTTTTGCTGGTATCGAAGAACGTCTCTTGCCTGCAAAAAGAATGCGTCCTCCTCTAGCGGCAGACTCTAGGAGAACACTACCTGAACATTCTCCAAGAGTGGTGATACCTCAAAAGACGTCAGAGTTAGTGTGTTCCGAGACCGATAGGCGAAAACCGAGGCGCAATAAGACAGTTCGTTGTGAGATGCGAGAGAGTGCGCCTTTGCCAAACTCTCTACAAGAGCCCGAAGTCGGAGCCTCTAATGTGCAACAAGCGAACATTGTTGAAAATAGAATAGGTGAGGATGGTTCTTGGACTACAGTGGTAAGTAGAGGTAAAAAGGGCAAAAAGTCTTCTCGCGTCTCTGCGGCAAACATGACGGTACTAGTTGCTCGCCCGCCTAGACCTAGAGTAGCCAAGCCACCCCGCACAAAGGCGGTTATTGTTACTTTAATGGACGAGGCCTTGGTAAAAGGTGTAACCTATACTCAGGCATTGGAGCGAGCGCAGCAGGTTATCAATCTGGCACAGTTGGGTATAACCGAGGGTTTAACAGTGCGCCAGGCGATTTCGGGTGCTCGCTTTGGGTAAAGATGTGGACTCTGCTCTCCGGGCTGTCTCTCCTTAACCTAGGGACAGCACTCACTTGCGTGCAGCATAATGGGGGGTCCGTAGTGAACCTCTCTTTTGCCTCTCCATCCGTCGCGTGCCAGGTGAATAACTGGAGAGTAGAGGAAGAAGTGGAGACTTTCTCCGATCACCTTTATATTCAGTTTGATGTGTCCGCTCAGACCACGCCGGTGGTTCAACGTAGGGGTCCATCTCAAAGGTTCCCTAGATGGGCTGTTAGTCGACTTAACTCGAAGAGGCTCCGATTGTGGCAAAGTGGAGCTCTCAGGAGAGTATACTGAGGTCCAGCTCAAGCGTCGCAATTATGGCAGACCAGTTGCAGAACGCAATGACTAAAATTTGCGACGCTGCAATGCCGAGAGCCCGGCGGTGGTCAGCCCATCGTCAAATGTACTGGTGGTCCCCTGAGATTGCTGCCCTGCGGTCTTCTTGCATCCGGGCCCGACGGGCGTATACAAGGTGTAGGAGAAGGGACGGTCTCGACCCTGCACTTGAGAGTCAGCTGCACGGCATATATAAAGAAAGAAAGAAGGCTCTGCAGCACGCTATTAGCTTAGCGAAGCGTGAGGCGTATCAGGAGTTATTAGCAGGTCTTAACAGATTTCTTCTTCTTCACAAAGCGCTCCTCTAACGGAAACTTTGTCACCCGACTTTCTCTCACGCCTTCTGGTGGACTTGCTTCCGGAGCCGCCTAGGCACATCCCTCCTAGAATGGCCCCGTCCTCTGTGCATGAGGAGGTGTCGGTAATCCCTCTTATATCTGAAGGAGAGATGAATATGGCACTCAGGAGACTGAGGGCTAAGAAAACGGCTCCGGGTCCAGATGGCGTTCCTGGAAGAGTTTTGAGCATTGCCCTGGAACACTTTGATGAGCAACTTAGGACGCTATTTGATCAGTGTCGTTTAACTGGACAGTTTCCGAAGTTGTGGAAGGAAGGAGGACTATGCCTACTGCACAAGAATGGTCGTCCTCCGGACTCTCCTTCCGCATATAGGCTAATAGTGCTGCTGAATAAGATGGGCAAGATCTTAGAGAAGATCATTACTGCCCGCCTTGTTCAGCACCTAGAAGAGGTAGATCCTGGTCTTTCAGAGGCGCAGTTCGGGTTTAGGGCCGGCCGCTCCACCATTGATGCCCTGAACGCCCTGAAGACTCAGTCGTTGGCCGCGACAGCAGATAAAGATGTTCTTCTCGCCGTCTCGTTGGACGTGGTCAACGCCTTTAACAGTCTTCCGTTTGAGACGCTAAGAGAGGCACTTCGGTATCATGGGGTGCCTTTCTATCTCCGGCGGCTGTTAAATGACTACCTCCAAGACAGAGTTATCTTATGGATTGAGGGAAATGGCCAGATCGGTCGACGAAGCGTCGGTTGCGGGGTTCCACAGGGGTCGGTTTTGGCCCGATACTTTGGAATCTTGGCTATGATTGGCTCCTGCGTGGCCGTCTTCCTCCTGGAATGAGTGTCATATGTTATGCGGATGACACTCTAGTCACGGCTAGGAGAACGTCTTACCAGGAGGCGGCACACTTAGCTGAAATTGGCACCTGCCTTGTCGTCGACCGTATCGAAGCTCTGGGTCTGAGAGTCTCTATGCCCAAGACTGAGGCTCTCCTATTCCACGGCCCGCGTAGGGGTCCCACCCGTAGGGCTACTCTGCGCATCCAGGGACAGGACGTGGAAGTTCGGACTCAGATGAAGTATCTGGGTCTGACCCTTGATGGACGGTGGTCATTCGCTTTGCACTTCGCCAGCTTGCGCCGAAGCTAGTAAACGCTGCTGGGGCCCTCGGTAGGCTCCTGCCGGATGTCGGAGCTTTATTTCGGCGTCTTGAGATCCATGGCTCTGCACGGTGCCCCTGTGTGGGCAGATTCTCTCACCGATCGAAATAAGACCCAATTACGGAAAGCGCAGCGTCTCATAGCGGTGAAAGCAATTTGCGCATCACACTCTGGCTGAGTGCCCCGCTTGGGCCCCACATCGCCATGCCTTGATGGTGGTAGTGGGTAGAGACCTCTCACTGGCCAGTGTGGTAGTGGCTATGCTGGACTGTGAGAGAGTTCCTCTCAGGTCTGCAATGGTCTCCTTCTGCGATTCAGTAATCGCATTGAAGGAGGCCGCGGAGCGGGTGCGCGAGTCCAGCTCGAACGCAGACTCGCTCCGCCGCCGTAGGCCAGGGGGTAGAAGAAGGCGATAAGCGCATCTTCTACTCCCCCTACCCTAGAGGGGCTACCGCGGGAGGGTCAGGCTGATCATCCTGCAAGTTATTGCGGATACCCTAGAAGAAACCCCAGGGCACCCTGAAAGCGACGATGGCCTGCAAAAGGCGGGCCTTCCACCGAGGCGTCGTAGTAGTATGCGCGAGCGATCCTGCGTCATCTCATTTTGGTGGAGCGGGTTTGCGCTGGGTATTAGTGGGTAGGATCGGTTTCACCGGTGAGTCCCACAGTACAGCTCATCCGTAAGGCACACCTTCCGTATGGGCGGTCTGCGTAAAACCATTTCCTAGCGGAAAAAAAAATCTCTATAGANTTGCCATTGCAGTTGCTTCTTCAGGTATCGCCGCTACTTTGATTGACGGAGATAAAACAGCACACTCTGTGTTTAATTTGCCTTTCAATTTTAATTACTCCGAAATTACTATGTGCAACATACCAAAACAAAGTGACTTGGCAGAAGTGCTACGAAAAACAAAATTAATAGTTTTGGATGAGTCTACTATGGCCCATTAAAAAGCTGTAGAGGCCCCAGATAGAACACTTCAAGATATAAATAATTGTAATAGACTAATGGGTCGAATTACAGTGTTATTAGACGGAGACTTTAGACAAATTTTTCCTATCAATCCACGCGGGACACGTGCAGATGAAGTTCAAGCGTACTTAAAATCTTCAATTTTATGGCCTAAGGTGAAAACAATTACGTTGAGAATCAATATGCGCGAGCTATTACGACGATAGGAGATGGTAAGATTTCGGAAGAGAAAGGTAAGATACATATACCTAACAATCTTGGTATCGTTGTAAAAGATTTAAATAACTTAACTAAAAAAATATACCCCCATATTAATCAACACGCATGTAATAGTGAATGGCTGAAAGAAAGAGCAATCCTAACGCCCACGAATGATACAGCAAATAGCATTAACACATATTTATTAGCGAAGTTGCCCGGTGTTGAAGTAAAATATGAATCGGTGGTTTGTATATTAGAAGTTGATTATGCTGTACATTATCCTGTAGAATTCCTCCATTCTTTAGAGCCATCTGGAATTCCTCCTCATATTTTATATCTGAATATAGGTGCACCGATAATTCTACTACGGAATCTAAATCCACCTAAACTGGTCAACGATACTAGACTTCAAATTAAGAATCTACATAAGCACGTAATTGAAGCATGTATTTTTACTGGTGTGAATCAGGGAGAAATCGTTTTTATATCTAGGATTCCTTTAATACCATCCGATTACCAAATCCGATTTAAACGCCTACAATTTCCAGTTAAATTGTGTTATGCTATGACTATTAATAAGGCGCAGGGACAATCTTTAAAAGTAGCTGGCATAGATTTAAGAAATGATTGTTTCTCTCGCAGTCAGTTATATGTAGCCTGTTCTAGAGTAAGTTCTCTTTATAATTTACAGCCTGAGAATAAAACCAAAAATGTGGTTTATGAAGAGGTTTTGTACAAAAAAACAATTCAATTTTATTTTAAAAAAGTTTCTTATTTTATTTTGTATTGACTGAAATGTAAAAATAGTTTGTGTTGAATAANTGTTGATTTACGGTAATGTTAAAAGTTGAGGTAGTCTTAAACTTGAAACAGATTTTTATACAAATGTTAATTATTATTATTAATTTGAAATGTTAATTTCTAATCTTCTGACAATTTTTAAACTATATTATATAAATTTTTATATAAATATTATGCGAAACTTTAAATGTAGCGTCTCTGTGATATATATTTTGTGCTTTGCGATAACTAGGTCGTCTTCGTAGTGGAATACCAAATACAATGTATTGTTATGCGGGGATTCTGAATAGTTTTTACTTTGTGACTTTGAAGAAATTTCGTTATTCCCCAATAAAATTCACTACATTATGATTTGATAACAGAAAATATTTTATAACTGTTGTTCCAATTGCTAAATAGACTGGGCTAACTGTAGTTATGAAAACGTTCAGCTTCACTCTGTATAGCATTCTATCTCTGTACCCGCACACAGCAGGGTAAGCAGACAAAACTTAGTGTCAAGGCACTCAGTTCCTAATTTTCTGGAGCAAAATTCTGGAGGCATTGCGTGTTGTGTGGTGCAACTGAACACCGACATCGGAGCCTCGACACCACAGTGAAGTAATGAAAATATTAAACATTTCATTACCTCGGGTGATGGTGATGATGAAATCGAACCCACTACCAATCGCGTTTACGGTCATATTTTATGCCGCTGCGCCTCAACTGACCTCAAAGAAAGAAAATACGATATAATTAATTTAATATTAAAATACACACATCACATACCATTAAGTAACTTATTGACAAACTAATGTACCAATATTGTACCTAATCTCATATAAAAGTACGTAATAGAAATTGACACAGTTCAATGACGATAATTATTATGAGAAGTCATGTGAACACGTGGTGGTGAACTCAGCATCTCGATGTTACTCGAACTATCTCTTATCATACTATTATTTATATTATAGGTTACACACTCCATAAAATGTTAAATAATATTTATGATCAGCAAGTTGGCAGGGTGTTGGGTGCGGTATGCGTTTTAGGTGCCTTTTAGGCCCAGCGACTGCGTCAAAAGTGATTTGTGGGAAAAGTGGGGAACAGAGAGTCTTAACACTAGGTTCTCTGCTGTGCGCAGGATACAGCGTGAAGCTGATTTAATTTTACTAACTTCGATTTTATCTTCATATTTATTACTATCTATACTTTAATTTTAATTCTCTTATGTTATTTAATAAATTTATAATTTCTAATTACGCAATTACTAAGTATGATAGCAAAAGAAGTTCTCGTATGAGTATCAAAGTATCGCAAAAAATATGATATCCATAGTTAAATGCGGAAGTTATAATTTTTAAAGTCACAAATATAAACAAACTCAGTTCATATTTTGTTATTAGATAAACTGTTTGACCTCATGTGCTGGTCACTTCATAAACAAATAGCTGCATATGTAAGCTTTCCAGATAAGCCGGCTTACATATAAAGTGACATTTCGTTGGTTACGATTTCCAGTACATCTCTGATAATTACGTTACGCTTTCGGGGAGAAACAGAAATTCTGGTGCGTATATGCATAAAGAATCAATAATTAATTCATTTGAGAATAAAATAAAATTATTTCAATAAAAGTTTTCTCGATTAAATAGACTTCTTGTAGATAGAATTTAAAAATATATTTTTTCCATTGCAAAAATATTCCTTACAGACACTTTTAACATAAGTAAATTAATACAAAAAATAAAATAATAAACAATTGTATATTAAAAATATTGCTATCAAAGATTTTCTTAAATTTTGTATGTTGTAAAAAAATACCACCGATCCTTTAATTAACTCTATTTCAGATAAAAATGGAGGTGTACTTATTAGCATTAATATTTATAACATCCAACTCAGTATTAAACTGCCTAGCTGGTGACATAGTTACATATTCCAAGGACGACCCATGCAGATCGTTAGCTTCCTGTACCACATGTATATCCAAAAGCATCTGCACTTGGTGTGTCACTAAAAGTTTGTGCACTAAGCAACTTTGTGGTAACGACAATGTGATATACCCTGGAGGGAATACTAATGCCCTTCTATCTGGACCGGACATGTGCCCACGTATCGCAGAAACAAAAGACCTCATATTTGAAAGTGGGAAAAGAAAAATTGTAGAAATAAAAATAACCCAAATTTACCTTCACATGGCCTTCACACCTTGGAAATGTAAAATCAATTTGAATGGAGAAGATCATATAATAAAAGCAATTTTAATAGGAGACACTGTTTATTGCGAGTCGTTTGAAATGAACAACCTGTCTGAGAAACCGTACACGGCAGGTACAATAAAAGTCCTATGGGATTATAATAAGGCTTTTGATGGATCGTTCCCTTTCAAAGTGTGCCGATGCGATTTGGATCCTGATTGCGTGGCTTGTCAGAAAAAGTATCGGAAATAGTGAATATATGATGAGTGTGGATTTTTGATAAATAGGCTTTTATAATATGTAAATATAGTCTCCAAGTAAAGAAAAAGACACAGACATTTTTTTTTATGTAAGTTGCTACTTGGCGATCAGTTTATAAAACAATAATCCAAGATGATAATTAATCGGTTAATCGGGTAATTTTCTGGTTTATTTTAGAGATGAGCTTCCAGTGAAGCATCTCTCACACTTTGGCTGAAAATCTTTCTGAAACACAGACATTATATAAGATGTACTAAGATTGAATTGAAATTGAAGATGAAATAAACAAGAATATGACGTTTTACTTACTTTTACTATAGTGGTGAAAGGACATATAAACATAATGCAAGAAATGTATGAATATTATAGGAATCCTGTTAAATGTCATATATATATATATGTGTTACATTAAGAATAATATTGACAGCCAGATAATTTACTAGTTGATGCGAATATAAAATTCAAGAGCTAATTCCGCGTCGACACGAAGCTCCTTCATGTTTCTTTTATGACCCTGTTATATAGTGATTGAAATTTAAACTTCAAATTCGTGATACAAGTTCTAGTATAAGGGAAGATTGAAAAATGATTGCGTTTCACCCGCCTTCTACCATTGATGGTGTTTTGATACTCAGTGCTTGTATCGACGTTAATAAAGATTTTGATAAGATTGCCGTATTTTTACTCGTATGTAAAATAAAATAAAAATATTGTATGCATGAAGATATTTTATTGAGGCCAGTCGTGGCATAGGGGCACAAGCGTGTGGCTGTATACGTAATAGATTGTGGGTTCGATTCCCCTTAAATTAAATAAGAAAAAAAATAAGATTAAATAATTATTATTTTAATTTCTACTTTCTGGTATCAACACGCAGTGTTTCAGAATTCGGTAGAAAGTGTAGAACGGAGTGTCTTAACAGTAGGTTTCCTTTGCCTACTATGTTGTGTGCAGAATGAAACTTAAAAAAAAATGTTAATAAGGCTTATAATTTTATAATAAACTTTAAGGACATCTCAATCTCTTTGCATTATGAAGGCGCTCTAGTAACATTACTTTACTAATAGAGCAAGGAGCAAAAGATTAAATTTTTAATGAAGCAGCCGCGCTCACTTTGAAACCAGCTTAATTTGATCTAGAAGCGAACGCTGCCACAATACACTTCTTTATCGCAAAGGAGGGAATTCAGTTAACTACCTTATTTCAATTAACAAATGTCACCAGCAATTTTTGTTTAATTTGGTGAAAGATTTGACTGGCTAGCTCTTTTTTGGTTCTAATTCGCTTTTTAGTATTTAACTTTTTTGTTTAATAAATTATAAGACAAAAAGCTTTAGCTTTAGCATCATGCTGTATCCCGTAGGATAAACAGGTGGAACCTCCATTAACACTTCCATTCCCCATTTTACCCAACAAGAGCGAGGACCTGAAAATATTAAATATTTCATTTCCCTGATTGGGAATCGAGCCCACAACCATTGACTATACAATCAGGCGCTATCCCATCACTGCGCCATGACCTCTTAGAAACCTCTTAAGAACTGTTTACTTTTTAAATGAACACAATATGTATACTTTCGTTTAGTTAGAAATTTATAATAATAGTCTTGTCTTCAATTTTAATGTAAGGTTTTCTCTAAAAAAACAATAAATACATTAAAAAGTAAGAGAGTTGTAATTTTTTTTAAAAATAAAGTTTTTTATTTTCATCTTTGAGTGCATTTAAAATACATAGAGAGTTACGTTAAAACGTGAATGTTTAATCCATACCTAGTCGCTGACCTGAACATATTCTGACTGCATATTTAGTGTAGCATTTTATGCTTTCATATATTTTTCACGTAACAATTGCAGTCTCAAAGGGTACCCACAGTGATTGTATATTTCGCTACTATATATTATTGAAAAAAGCAGCAAAAGTTCGGCGTTGAGAACCGCCACTCAATACACAATGCCTCCAAAATTCAGCGGAAAGTGGGGAACTGAGATGTAATAATGAGTAAAGTGTCTTAACATTAGGTTCCCAGCTCTCCTTCTACCTGCCCTGATGCGCGCAGTATACAGCGTGCAGTTAAGAAAACACTTGTAGTTAAAACAAATAAACAATTAAATTTAAGTTACCTTAACTTTTTTTTATATTAAAAAATAAAAGAAGATATTACTTACACTTTAAGTGACTGCAATGAAAAATAAAAACTTTATTTTGTAAAAAATTCTATTATAAAGTTTAGTTCGTATTACATTAACAAGTATTGCAGCTAACTAATTTAAAAAGTGTTGAGTTAATTTATGTAATTTAAAAGCTGTCGACTACAGACGATGGACAAAGACCGAGATTCAGTTAGCTCGTATAGCAAAACAAAGTTACTTAGCGTTTTATACACTCTAGGTAAAAACTTTAAATATATACAACATTGCTTTAAAATGATTTACTTCAATTTAGTTCAGGGTTTTTTTTTAAACTGTTAATGTTTATATTTTTTAACAGGTATAATTTTATTATCATAAAATCTTTAAATTACGCATGCTTATTTTATAAAAAAATCAAGCAATTCAACAAAATGAAAAAACAAAAAAAGTCAAAATCTATTATTTTTTAAACAATAAAGTTACAGAAATTAAAATATTTTGGTCGTCAAAAAATTTACCATCAATTCACAAAATTTACTGCCTCGGGCCTAAGAATTACTGTTTTACGGGGTATCCCCCATGTTGCAGGGGAGACAGTGGGAGCCTAAATTAAGGCAATCCGCTTCCCACTTTCCAATTCAACGCCGCACTTTACCTCTACGCCAGAGGGAAGAAATTTGAAATATTCATTATTTTATTTCCTTAAGTGGAGAACGAACTTACAACCAGTCGCGTTTACAGTCACAACTGGCCTTGGCTTGCCCACGACTAGCCTCAGCTTTTTTTAAAATAAATTATTTAAAAAGACAAAACAAATCAACCAATCAAAAAATAAAACAAAACTGTTGAACAGAGAAATCCACCACTAACAGTATTGTATTTTAGCACAAGAGACTAATCCCTCTATTTCAGATCCTAGTAATTTGCAGCTGGAGTGCTGCATTATTAGTAAGTAAACAGGATAAACCTTATTATACGGTTAGTGTTAGGCGTAGCGCGAGCCTTAAGCCTTTTCGTCTCGCGAGTCTTGCGCATAACTTTGTACGTGCGGGGAATTTAGCTAAGTTACAAGCTTTGCTTTTGTTTTCATATTCTAATTTTGATTTTCTTTTCAGAATAATTTGAATAACAAAAATAAACGGTGCGACGTTCAGTTCCGCCCCTCAACACGCAATGCTTTCCAGAATTCGATTGAAAGTGGGGTATGGAGTGTCTTAACACTAGGTTCCCTCTGCCTATCCTGCTGTGTGCGGGGTACAGCGTGAAGCTGCTAAAAATAAACAATAATAAATAAATAGCACACGCAATTTATTTACTTACCATAAACATGATTAATTAACTTAATAACTGTAAGAGGTGGCGCGCACAGAACAATGATTCCACAGCAAACTCACACAAGTGATTGTTCCTAGACTCCACTCAGAACTTGGACAAAGAAGGCAACTTTTCGGCTGCAAGATTTAGTGCCACACTTGTACGCTACTATACAAAGTTGGAAGTAATTTCCTAACATCATGTCACGTTCATATTTCTTTACTTTGTGAGCGTTTTCGTTTATTATTTAATATAATCGATGTACGCTTTACGTCGTATATATTGAAAAACTTTCATTAATTTTATATCAATATTCGAGTAATTTATGGAAAAAAGACCTTCTTCTCAATACGTCTTTTCATGTTTTCCAGTATGTTTTGGGGATACCATATGTAAAAACTGAACCCTTATATGATCACTTTGCTTTTCATCTGTCTGTCTGTTAAGATCATTTATGTCTAGGTCGCGTGGAGACATCATATTGAAATTAATATCAAATATTCAGGTCCATAGTCTCTTGTAGCGCAAAAAAAAACAATCTTCCAAGTCAATCGCAACCAAGCATTTATGCATCTTTTTTATCATCATCAATCTGTTCTTTTTTTAACATATTGCAATTTCCTTTTTTTAAATTTAGATTAAAAGTAAAAAGGACAAAAGAAATCATAGTTATATCTAGAAATAATTTTTATATATCAAAATGTTATATAATATTTTTAATTAGGTAATTAAAAATATATATCAACTGTATTGTATGTCGACTGGTATGTAAAAAATTTTATTGTAAAAGCATGTGTAAATAAATATACATGGCAACTTTTCTTAGTACTATAATCCATGAACATCTATTATTTATTTCAAGTAATGCAAACCGTCTTAGTGGGTAATACGCAACCTATTTATTATTCAGTAGTAATATCTCAAATTACTATTATGCTGACACTTTATATATAACCTTGTATGAGGCTAAACGCGACTGGTTGTAAGTTAAATCCTCATTCGAGGAGGTAAATATAGGAAGGAGGTAGAAAATGGGGAGCGGAGTGTATTAACACTAGGTTCCCTCTGCCTACTCTGCTGTGTGCAGGATGTGTATAATGTTGTTATGTATCCAAGAGTAGAACTCATCACGTTATTATGCGTGCGAAATACTCATTAGACGCAACGGTAGGCAGTACTTATTTGAAATTTCAAAATAGGCCGAGGCTTTTCTATTCATTTTTAACGAAATGAACCAGAGACAAAGAAGAGCTACGGTCCGTGCAAATTAAACCGTTTGAGTTTCGCAACCATTATTAAAGCTGACCCTGTGATTGCGACAAAGAATTTCCTCATAAACGTCTCTGGCCCGACTCTGAGGAATAAGACTTAAATAATTATTGTTTAATACAAATCTTATTGTATATATTTATTTTAGAAATAACATGAAAATTGCGAGCATGTAAATAGAATGTTAAAATTATAATTTATTCTCGACTGCGAGATTCTCGACTGAATTTATGACAATTCTTTTCAGTGGCGACCATGGACTCGAGAGGTAGTTGCGGGTTTCACAGCTACTATTACTTCTATTGAATTCTGGGTAAATTAAATATAATTTAATTTACATAGAATTCAATAGAAAACGTATAGCCGAGTAAGCAGCAGCGCTAGCATCGGAAATAATATTATTTAAAAATAATAAATTAATTTCATTTGAAGACAATTTTATAAACAAACAATAAACACGAAATACAAAAATCTATTGAACGAGAAAATCAAATTCTTTTGTGGAGCCAAAGACCAATCGAAGTTAGACATTATTGAATCTTATTGGAAAAGCTCAGGTGTTGCCTCGATGTGCGCCTCTCTTCTGATGAACACATAGAAATATAAATAACTTTTTAATATTAGAATTTATTACTACAAAGATATGCTTTGCTTTATTATTTATTAATATATTTTTTTATTTTTTATTTTAATAATAAAATATATGAAGATCATCAATCCATAAATCATCCAAAAAAATTAAATCTGATTCTAATATAAGATTAAATATATATTTTTTCTCAAAATCAGATTTTTATTTAAACTGAAGGAAAATAATGTGAAATTCATTATGTAAATCAACTTACGCCTAATTGTATTGAGATTTATCTTTTATACTTATTTATAAACTAATATTATAAAGCTGAATAGTGTGTTTGGTGGAACGTACTAATCTCAGGAACTGAAAAATATCTTTGTTAAAGTCGACGAAGGATATCAAGTTAATCTTTTCGATCTATTCCGCTGTACCTACGCTTTAAGTACGTAGAGCGCTTAGTATGTATTATATGTCATACACATCCTTTATTTCCATTCTATCTCGTAGGCAAAGCCGCACACTAATACTATATGAAACGTAATATGAGAATAAATTCGAAATGAAATATGCCAATGAATTTAATATCGGAAGCTATGCAGAGATAACGAGTTTGTTGAGAAGCCCAGTCAACACTTTATTCGCAACCGTTCACTTCAATTTGTATGAAAGAAAAGCTTTTTCCGTTTAATTTCTGAATATTTTATAAGTGTTAAAAATATTAGACAAAAACTGTAAAATAGATCGTGATGATATTTATTTCATGAATGTCTATTTGGGTATTAGTGAGTAGTACATTCTATCTTCATTCAGCTAGAATATTTGTTTTTCAGCTTCACGCTGTACCACGAATTTATAGCGGATTAGGAATAGGGAATCTAGCGTTAAGACACTCCGTTCCCCTCTGTCTATCGAGTTCTGGTATTGAGTGGCGGAACTCCGCTTTTGCATCGACACCATTATTTCATTTCCTCCAATGACCATCGAACGTACAACCAGTCACGTTGGGGTAGAATAAATTCAAAAATATATACAAATAGTGAAACAGGAAAAAGAAACTGAATTAGTTTCTCCTTTAATAGAATAAAACATAAAAAACGTACTACTTCATATTAAAATTCACTGTGTAGTTTCTTTTGACGCACGCTTTTCAGCTCTCGTATGTTTTTAAATATACGAGTATACAAATAACAAAATATTATTCAAGTAAATATCATCAGTACGTACAATATTAAAACTTGACAAGTTTTTTTAATGATATATAATCTTTCAGAAAGAAACAAGTAGGAAAAAGAAGGTCAATTAAATGAATTTTTAGCATCATGCTTTTTCAGCTCCATTATTCGCTTTCATAAATTCAATATATATTTTATTCTTTTTTTTTTCAAAGAAAAACGATAAGTTGGCGATAGTTGCTCCTACGCCAAAAATATATCGAAACAAGATTTTCATAGAGTTAAAATATATTAACAAGTTTTATACATTTCATTAATTTTGTTCTTATTGCTATCTTCACTATTCATCTATAACAATAATAAACCTCGCGCTCATTATATTTTATCAGGTAATATATAGGTAATATTTCATATAAAACGAGCTAGTAAAACCGAGATAGATACAAAGTTTCATAGGTTCAGTAGGAGGGTCGAGAGGGTAGGATATCGCAGCCTCCCGACATGCGCCATATCCGCCGCTGGCCCGCACATTTCCTGTTCCTTGCTGAAATGTATAAATATGTACTTGTAATACATCATAAAATAAGATATAAAATATGTTACAATATATAAAAAATCTGGGCGATTATTTTTAATTTACAGGAAAATAATTTCTTGTAATAATATACCATTTACTAATTCCCTTATATCCACAGCAGAAAAATTAAGACATTCCTAAGTCCGACGACAGTTGTGTGCGAGTGAGTTAAGAGACAGTTAGATTGTTCTTAGTTGATAAGATTTCCGAACTTTGTTAACACGTTATTGCACTCTGTAGATGTTTAACTAAAACTAAATTATAAACTTTGGGCTGTATGTGACCAAAACCAAAGATATATGGTTTTTATTATTTTTATCATAATCGCGATGTAAAAAAGTGACAGTAATTCTACTGATTTTACTACAAATTTCAGTGAAATATATAGATATAGCGTATGTTTATTATAAAATATATTTCTAACCTCTTTAGGTGAAGAAAAGCTAGTGGTTAATTATGTATAAGAAAACATTGTATAGTATGGTAACTTTACTTAATATCTCAATAGAGTTTCCCGTGCTGCGGAGCGTCGCAACTAAAACAAAGCATGCCTAACTCTGTAATAGATTGTTCCTTTATTCTATAGATAGAATTGAAACAAAGAAGCTGAAGCTGAAGAAGATACAATCTATAGTAGTAAAAAAATTGTAAACAAAATAGTTCACAGTTAATGCCAAATTCAGGGGAAGTACTCTATAGGTTTTCAATGGCGAATTACATACAAAATACAGCAAAAACGATACATAAATGCTCGTATCTTTTGATTGCGTTGATTTAGAAGCTTAATTTTTTTCTGTGCTTCAATGGACCATAGACCTACATATTTCATAATAATTTCAGCTCGATAAATCCACGCAATCTCGAGATAAATAGTCTTATCAGACGGACAAACAAATGTGATCCTATAAGGCTACCGTTTTTTTTTTTTGAGTCCTAAAAAAACAAAATTAAAGTTCTACTTATTGTTAAATACTTCTACTTCTATTTATAATTTCATACTCTCAGTTCTAACGAGCAGTATGCTTCCTAACACTAATAAAAATAATTGTTAGTAAAAGGGCATACGCTGGTGTTAAAAAGCTTAAAAGCTTCCAGCCGTTTTCGTGAAATTGAACGTTTAAGACTTATACACAAATTGAGAGTTGAATTTAATAATAAAATACTTTTCATCTGTTATAAATTATTTTATAGTATATTAATTTGATTAAAAATTAAATTTTACAGGTTCGAGTTCTTCTCGAGGAAAGTTAATATTTATTATTTTCTTTTTCTCACCCTGTCAAAGAGGCAAGACTGAACACGCAATACCTCCAGATTAAGGCGGAGAGTGGAGAACGGAGTATCTTAACAATAGGTTCCCTCTGCCTACCCTGCCACGTGCAAAATATATAAATATATTAATTCTTACTTAGTTACTAATAACAATAAAAACATAATTATATAAAGGTATACTAATAGTAAAAGGCAGTATTTAACCAGTGTCTGACCCCTAAATCTAGCAACTATGACGTACACATTCCTTGAATATCGTATATGCGTTTAGAGCAAACATAATTGCTCCTTCCTCTGAATCAAGTTCTACTCGACCTGCAACTTGCTATGTGATGCCGTATATTACCTCCCTACATACAAGAGCCACACAGCTTAAATTTGAATTAATTTGCCAGCTTCGACTCCTTTCAAACCTACTCTCTGTACTATATTGACCTGAAGTTAGGAACAGCATGAACATTATTTGTTATACTAATATCGTTAGTTGGAAATTGCTGGCGTCTCAGTTAGTTATAAGTAGGTTATGTTCATATTAAAAATCAGCTTCACGCTATATCCCACAGACAATAGGGTGGGCAGAAGAAACCTAGTGTTAGGACACTCTGTTCACCATTTTCCACTATATTCTGACGGCATTGCGTGTTGAGTGGCGGAACTCTACATCACGCTTTGTCTCGACAACAGAGCGAAGAAATTAAAATATAAATTTTAATAAATATTTCATTTCTTCGAGTCGGAATCGAACCCACAATCATTCGTGTTTCAATTGGCCAATCGACCTCATACATCCTAATTATTTTAAATAAAAAAATCAATATAATAAAACAATATTTTTATGGACATCTGGACTGAATCATTTACTAAGTATTTATAAAATCATCCATTTTTATGATATTTTCGTTGAAGTTAATAATTCATATTTGCTATAAAATTCCATATTATAAAGCAAGAGGTAAGGAAAACATTTCCCTCTAACTCAAAGAAGAAAAGTTCTTTGCGCAAACATACTACGCCACATTAAGGAATCTGCTCTTTGGAGAGCCAGCAACCAGTTAATAAGGTGAACATTTAAGAAAAATCTAACTTTACTCTATCCCCTTAAAGATTAAAACTTTAGAAATGTCATAGTAATATTGAATTTTAAACTAATTTCTACTTATTCCATAACTGAAATTAATATTTCTAACATATTTATCTAAATTTTAAATATAGGATATGCTGAAAAATGCTATTAATATAACATTAATGTGAATTTTGGCCAATGTTAATATATCACAAATAAAAATTTAAAAATATTAAATATCTATTTATTTTGAAAGAAGCATTTTTACCAACAATTAAGAACATAATGAAAACATCATAATAAAAAGTAAAAAATATAATCAGATTTACAATAATTCAATAACTGAGAAAACGACATATGTGACATAAGTGCACTTACGCTGTTTTTACGGGCCGACGGTGATTAACTGAATTTTGAAACGAAGTTTCCGACACCGCTAGCGTTATAAATCAGAAAGGAACAATCATTTGTACTGGTCAAATGCTCTCAAATTGTAAGGTTTAAGTAATGTAATATCAGCGTAGACTCCGTCTGACTGTAACCCTGATGGGTTTAATATCGACTCTGAAACTGGATGAAAATGAACTTGCGGGAAAATGAAAATTAATAATGAAAAAATAACAAAAGAAAAGTAAATATTTTGCAAGGTTTATTTATGCATGAAAGTTCTTAACTCTACTGAGTTATGTTTGTATTATGTGTATATTTGTATATAGTTGTTTTCCAGTTCTCTGTAAGTTCAACAAAGAAGCCAAAATTTCGTGTGCAAGATTTAGTGGTTTTCTTATAAGTTTTGCATCGAGCGATCGGACTAGTTTTATGCCAACTTGCACCGTGTTCTAAGTGATATTTTTTAACTTTGTTTCTATACAGAACAGATGTTGTAAATAATATTTCAATACTATGTAAATAATAAGTTAATTTCATGTTTCTATAGAAAACCACACCTACATAAAATTTTCTAGCTTACCTACAGCTTATCCTGTCTAAAAAGGCTTACTTCTTTAAGAAAATGTATGTAAAAAAATAAAAAATAATATCACGCCAGAACTTTTTTGTATACATTTTAGTTTCCTTTTAGAGGCACTAACATTTAAAATCCTTCTTGCAACACTTAACGAGCAAACAGCTCTCCGACACTAATCATGATTAGTAATGCACGGCTAGCATTAAAAAATAGCTCGAGTTCACGGCGTTTCACAACTACGCTGGAAACTTGCACAAATGTTTTAATACTTTAAACTGTAACAAACAAATACTTAAACAAAAATGATTTATGATAAGTGCTTACATTAGAATGAATAAAATATCCATATATAATTATACATAAATCAAATCAGCTTCACGCTGTATCCCGCACACAGCAGGGTAGGCATAGGGAACCTAGTGCTAACACTCTCCGTTCTCCACTTTCTGCCGAATCCTGCAGGCAATGCGTGTTGAGTGGCAGAACTCAACGCCGCGCTTTGCCTCAGCACCAGAGCGAACAAATGGAAATATAATAATACAAAAATAAAAATAAATATAAATAAAACATAAATAAAAATTTCACTTCCTCGAGTGGGCATCGAACCCACAAACGTCGTGTTACAGTCACGACGGCCTCGAATTATACATATTGTACAAAAAAGAATGTACCAAATACTATAAAACTTTGCCAATGTTTGTTTAACATTAACATTAATATCGATTAAAGTAATTTTAACATTTTTAGGGTTCCACAAGAGATTTTTAGAATAATAAATTACTATTGTTAATTTCGCGATTCATAACTTCTACGTCCTAACAAAAGTTTTGTATACATTAAACATTCCAAGTCAAAGGGAAAGTTGGTGAAACAGTGACTCAAGACGTTATAATCTTGAAGGAACAATTTCCTTTTATCATACTCCACTCCCTACAAAGTTGATTTCACGCTCAGTCTGAACCGCATATACAAAGCTATTTCAAGTTTTCCCGTAGCTATTTATATTTTCTCGAAAATGTACTTCTCTTATAGCAATTTTATGTCTGTTATATGAAAAAGGAAAAACTAAATTTTAGTAGGTACTCTTAGGGATGAAAGCGTGGCAATATTCTAAATGAATAAAAAACATTTGTAACATAATATTTGGCGTATTAGCAGAAAAAATGTCCGTGTTGCTGTGAAACGGTAAAATTTGGCGAAAAATAGATAATTTTATATGAAAAACATAATAATAATATCAAAATTATTCCTCTTCATAAAAAATATGTATTGAAATAATTATTGACCATTCACATTCGAGCTCAATATATATAGGCACTTGCAAAATATATTTTCATATGCCAGTTTTACATAAATATTTATGATCGAAAATTCTTACATTTATAACAATACGCCTGGTAATTATACTAGAACAATGCAGACCAGCTCTTAATCTACAGCGCCACTGGGCTGGAGGTAATTTAGCTACCCTTTCCATGACCTCGCCTAATTTCGATCGTACTTCATATTAATTTAATCATATATGATATTTGATTAATGAAATTGGTGCTTATTTGTTTATTTGTATACCGAGAAATAGGTCAATAACCCGTAATTTTAATATTTTGTATATAAATATAATTTTCATGAAACATGCGTTATTTAATCTTTAAGAATTTGCTATGTATTCGCTTCACACACTTAGTTCTGGCAAATCACAACCACTATCTTAATGAATAAAAAAAACGCATCAACCAAAATAAATCTCCAATTTAGGTGTAAAATAAAAAATATATATTTAAAAACTGTTCAATTAAGATGTTCGACATTTTAATGAAACTGAAAATGCTGAAAATCAGATTGAAAAAAATAATAAAACAGTTAAAAATCTGCTTTTGACTACCATTTTACGAAGGCTCGAGCCAAATTTGAATGCAATCTCTTTTATTCTTTCGTTCTTGCTGAATCGATTTCCAATTTTTCAAGCGTTCAGAAATGAGTGTTCACTGCTCACTCATGTTGCATTGCAGTTGAGGCGTAGGTAACCACGTCCGCAACGACGTAATCTGACGACTTCACAAATCTTCAAATATTTCCTGGGCCTCTTAGATTTATTTTAAATTAGCTTTTTATATATGGCTATGTAAAATTATATGATAAATCCTCTGAATATAATAAAAACATAATTTTCGCAGCTATATAATTAATACTTATATCATTTACATAAAGATGTTACAAGAAATAAGTAGAAATCAGATATTTTTTTACTTTATGTTGAACATAAAACACTGCAAAACGATAGTCCAATTAACAACGTAAAAATATAATACCTAAGTATAAAAAGATTATAGGATTATCTGCAAAAGGGTTTCGAAATCCTCCGTAGAACAAAAACATTTTATCTTTGAATGAGTAATAATAACAAGATAAAGTGTACATAATTAATTATATTTTATTTATACTACGCATATTTGAGATCAGTCGTGGCGCAAAGGCACAGAGTGTGACTAAAACCCACACTGGAAAAGATGAAATATTTATATCAATTTATATTTCCATTTCTTCGCTCTGGTGTCAAGGCAAAGTGCGGCGCTGAGTTCTGCCACTCAACACAACACGCACGTCTCCAGAATTCGGCAGAAAGTGGGGAGCGGAGTGTCTTAACACTAGGTTCCCTCTGCCTACCCTGCTATGAGCGGGATACAGCGTAAAGCAGATTTGAGTTTGTATACATTGTATATAACAAATGGGACAGCATGTGACTGTAAACGCGATTGGTTGCGAGTTCAAATCTAAGGGATTTAAGTTTGTTTAAAATAATAATATTTGAATAATTTTAGTTTCTTCGCTAGGAAAGAACAAGAGTGTCTAGATCCTTAAATCCTTATATGCAATTCGAGAAAGAGCATAAATTTAAAGATAGAATTTTTTGGTCTAGCTTTTTAGTCCTTACCAAATGTTAAACTCAGTACATATCCATTTTCTTAGCTCCGCGCTGTATCCCGCACATAGTAAAGAAGTATTAATACACTCTGTTCTCATTAAACTAATTTGTTTATTGTAAAACTGAAACACTGAACTTCTTATATTGTACTAACCAACAACGATATTAAAAAATTTTAAAATTTAAGGGCAATTTAGTCCTAAGTTTCCTCTTATACTTACATACAAATTGTTTACTTACGTGGTGTAATATGTTCTTAACTTGGCTGAGAAAGGTAATGAAAGGAAGGTAGAAAAGTAAGATGGGAAGGAAGGGTATCTTCTTTAGATGTGGGGTCACATTTTAGCCATGACAAAGTTAATTTTAAAACAAAAATAAATAAATAATAAAAAAATAAATTAAACAAGCAATTCCGTAATATGATATACTGTAATAAAATGCCAAATGCCAAATTACGCGCTACAGTTTGTTTAACTACACACTGTATTCCACATGTAACAGGGTAGGGAGAGGGAGCGGAACTCAACGCAGCACTTTGCCTAGATATCAGAGCGAAGGACTGAAAATATTATATATTTAAAGATCCTCAAGTGGCAGCTTGTCCTCAGTATCCTCAGCAGTCACGCGCTTGTCCTCTGAGCCACGGAAAAAAACAAAAAAACAAAAAAAGATTATAAAATAAGACAAAAATACTTCAGTACTACATAATATTTATTGTATCACCGATACAGAAGCACAATAATGCTGTCTTGGGCTTCATTACACCTTATCAATACTTTTATAAACGATACTGTTGGCTGTACGCAAGTACTGTTAAACAACTAAGCAGATCCAACACAAATATTTCTTATCTTATCACTAATAAATGCCACATTGAATTTAGGTGTGGGTCTTTAATTATTTTCTTCCAAATCCTGAAAAGAAAGAAATATATTATATTGTTAACTTGCATTTGTGTTTTTTCACAATAAATTCCAATAACTCTTTCATATATTTGTATTATATTTATGAAATAACCTCCTATAATTTAATGCTCCACTATCTTTTTTTACCAAAGGTTGCCGGGCAGGGATCGTTGTAAGCGCGCGATATGGCCGCCTTATAGTAGGTACATTCTGTTTCTATTTTAGTTTGTATATAATGTATATTTGTTATATTGTAAAAGCTTCAAAATTATTAAACCTTAACAGAAATTGCAAAAAAAATGACCACAAATATTTAATCAATTAAAAAAATAAAACCAAAATGGCCGGCTACATTGTATATAAAATAACCATTATTAAACCGTGTACGTGGTAAAGTATTATTTAGTTTGCGAGCTCACGTCTCACCCAAAACTATGTACTTGGAGCTTCATTTATCACTTTCATAACATACTTTATAACGGCAGCGTGGATTTTCACAGATAATAAATAATATTTTCAACTCGTTTTAAACTTAACTATTTTCCTTTGATATTATTTATTGGTTTACTTTGTGTAGTTCAAATTAATAACATATTGCTCTAATATAAATAAATAATAAAATAGAAAACAAATGATAATAAAAGAAAATATAACAAATATTAAATAATGTACCAACAGCAGTAGATAAAAAACTGTAACTGTGTGTAATGACTCCCCTGAACTGTGATCGAACCTCCAACTATCGTTAACAGACGTTAAGTCATTGCACTTCTATACAATAATTTATGGGCAAGTATACAACAGGCTTACCATTTGTTTAAATGTACATACGAAGGTTTCGACGCCTTAGCGAATCAATCGTTAAATAAAGTGACGTTAAATATTCAAATAGAGTTTATACTGTATATATAAATATATGAAAACACAAAAAACAAGCAAAATAAGTATTCAGTACTAACCGTGGGGTCGCAGTCGGCACAGTGCCATGAGTAGCCGCGTTTTTTCGGATTTTTATTCAGAGGCGGCTCCAAGCATGTAAAGTGGTAGCGTTTGTTGCATTCATCGCATCTACGAATCAAAAAAATTGTTTCAGAATATTCCAAATGGCATTTCCAAATTTTCTTTAGTATTATAATAATAACAATTAGAGGTTATAAAATATTTTATACATGGGTCGTTAAGGTATATCTATGTTTACACACACATGTTAAAGTAGAAGATAATGGAGATTCTTGTATTAATAGCCAATATTTCTTTGCATACACATAAAAACAGTAATTAAATGTATTACATGAGACATTTTTAATGTCCTTTTATGTCATCAACAAAAATGCAGGATTTTTTTAAAATAAAATATATTTAACATAGACATTAAAAAATACAAAAAGCCACTGTTAGCCCTGACACCAAAGCGAAGAAATGAAAATATAAATAAATAAAATATTGAATTTCCTCAAGTCAAACAGTCGCGTCTACAGTCACACTTTGTGCCCCTGCGCCACGGCTGGCCTCAACGTAAATTTAATGTAAATAAAGGAAAATACTCCAATATTAGTATACAATTTTAGTGAAGGTGGAAAACTGAAGAATTCTTGTCGCTCCCCTTTTAACTTGTCGTTTAACTCAATACAACGTTGCGAAGTTGGATACATTGTTGCAACTTTAAATTGTATTGTAGTGCTGAACTCCCGGGGCTAATTCGAATGTTGGCGAATTGTTTCAAATTCAACTATATTATTCTTATTTAAAACTGTACATTAACCAGAGTATGGCAATTAAATTTAGTAGAGTATATTACGTGTTTTCCTTTTTTTTCAGCTACAAACTTTATCCTGTACATAGGAGGGTAGGCAATGGGAACCTAGTGTTAAGGTACTACGTTCTCCACTTTATGCCGAATTCTGGAGGCATTGTGTTGTGGTGGGGAGCTCAACAACAAAGCGAGGAAATGAAAATATTAAATATGTATTTAATTTCCTTAAATGTCTCCGTCGCGTTAACAGTCAAACGCTTGTTGCCACATACATACACTAGTATATAAGTACATACTTTATAATCAGTCAGTACATAGCAAATGGGTAAATGAAGCTGAAATTTATAGAATCAAATTCCAACTCACCCGAGGCTAAAACGAACGTAACATAAATCTATCTAATTAGACGAAATTCTAACTTTAGTGTTCCGTAGTGACATTTTAGGCATCATTTTGCCTATAAATGTATAGTGGTTGTATGTTAAACTTAATTTGTCGGTGTTCATTAATTATTATGAAAAAGGATATAAATCTATATAACCTTAATAACGACATTAACAAAAAAGAACTAAAAGCTCCAATGTCAACAACCTTTTGCCTTAGGGCCTCGAGAAGTACTCAAGAAGTATAACATTTTATTTTCGTTTACAAAAAAAACTCGTACTTTTTCTTAGACAAGAAAACATCTATATACTTATATGTTATATATACACTTATTTTGCAATTAAAACCAGATTCTGAAGTCTTCGTTAGTCATATTAACAAAAAAAACATTGCCATACATGATCACGTTTTCCCTGTAAAACAGAGAATACAGAGAACCAAATTGACCAAATAAATAAAAAAACAAACTTACCGTACTAGATTGGTAGTATCGCCGGCCTGGTTACAAACGTCGCACTGGGTGAGCGGCGTCACGGCACTAGTGCTGGCCGCGGTGTCGATCCCGCCCGCACTGCGACGAGCGCGACTCTCGCGCGAACGCTGATTTGAACAAATTATATATTATTTATTTACTTTTAGCGTCACGCTGTATCCCACACACAGCAGAGTAGGCAGATGGAGCCTAGTGTTAAGACACTTCCGTTCCCCGCTTTCCATCGAATTCTGAAGGTATTGCGCTGTACCTCGTTACCAAAGCGAAGAATATTTCATTTCCTCGAGTGGAAATCCAACCTACAACCTGTCGCGATCACACTAAGTGCTCCTACGCCACGACTGGCAATATATATTTATATATAGACAGGCCTCTTTATAATTAATTATACATTGTATAGATGCACAATTCTATTTTTTAAACAAAAACAAAACATTAAAAATACTATTTCTTTTTATACTTTATAGATTACCTTTTCAGTTTACGAAATACAGTAGTTCAAAAGACATTGAAAACTTTTAGAAACGTGACTAACTCCTTATCGGCGACAACTATTCCATCATTATTAGTTAACTACAATGAGTGTCGATAGAGTATAAATTACTTCCCAACATCATTTGTATTGCTGAAAGCTAGAAAGCCACGCAAATAGAAAAGTTAAGCACTTAATCTTATGCCATAATTAATATAGAAAATACAATATCATATTAAAATTTCTATAACAAAATTAAAACTACGAAAAACTAGTTTCACATCTATAAATAGAGAAGTATTCACATATTTATTACAAACAAAATGAAAGTACAGTATTAGCTTCCCGCTGTATCTCGCACTCAATGGGTACTTAGTGTTAATACACTCCTTTCTTCTATAAGATACATTCATTCCCGAACTTTCCGCTGAATTTTGGAGGGATTGCGTGTTGAGCGACTGAACTCAACTCCACGCTTTACTTCTTCACTAGAGCGAAGAAATGATAATATTAAATATTTAATTTCTTCGAGTGGGAATCGAGCCCACGACCTGTCGTGTTTACAATCGCACGCTTGTGCCCCCTGCGCCACAGCTGACCTCAACTCGACTGTACATTTTTAATAGTATTTTCAAAGACTCGTTTATCAAAAACGTATCTCGAACGGAATTGCGGAGTGTGCTCGCGAATCCATAAATTCATTTAAATCGCTTCGGTCAGCAAACTTTATAATTTATCCCTTGGTGCCAATTTTGAAAAATACACTACTTACTTATATTTTTTAAGATTGGTTACTAAAGTAACTTAATTTATAAAGTCCGATTTCCTCGAAATGCTCATTTATTTGAAGAAAAAAGCATTTGTGTTGTAATATATTTTAAATTTATATAGTTTCTATTAATAAAACTAAGACATCAATCTTTTTATAATTAATTGCACTACCTGAATCTTGTATGGGTGAAATTTAAGGTCTCTATGCAGTATTCTGCGGACACTACTGAAAGATAATCCTAGTGAAGCGGCATGTTTCCGAACAGAACGCCGAGGGGATTGTTGAATTGAAGCCCGCACTCTATCCACGTTTTCCGCTGACGTTGACGTCCTAATTCGGCCTTGTGGTCTTGTTTTTAATGCTGATGATGTTGCTCTAAAATTTGATACCCAATTTCTGATTGTTGGTCCAGTGGGAATGGGATCACGTCGACCAATAGCAAAATGTAAACGGAACGCACGCTGTGTTGTGATCACGGAGCCGCCATTTTTAATAAACTCTTCAACTACGAACGCACGATGTTGTCCCGACCAAGCCATTGCTCACACTAAAACTGCATGTCATGGCGCGTCTAATGACACCATCCCCACCCTTCTACTCCTTCCCTTCTTCGTGCAACGTCCTTCCAAAACCGGAAAGTTCAATATGACTCACCCTGTACAACTATACTTACCTATATATATCCATATTTCCTAGATATATACCCACGCTACTGTTTCATTTTAGCTAAATTTGAGTAGCTACTGACAGCACTGACATAAACATTTTTTCGTTTTATAGACTTCGAATCGATTTCTAATAAATGTGGATCGATCTCCTTCTTTTTGGATGAACAGGTAAAAAAGGAGAGATCCTTAGTATATATATTCTTAAAATATTCGTCAGTTCGTCTCGAAAAACAATTCTTAAAAATAACTAAATAAGTCCAATGTGTGTATAAGCTTATACATATGTTAGTTCCTTTCATAATATTCACACAAAGAAATATCCAAAAGTCTGAAATAGAGCATTTTGGAACATCACGTAGTTATTATTTAACGACAGACGTACTTATTACAATAACGATCGATTGTTGAAACATTGGTTTTCTTTATTTGTTTATATAAAAGAAGACACGACAGCGCTATAAAACAGTAGTCCCTGTAGTCATATACTAAATATTCCATTTCCTTTTGCGCTGTTTCTTATTTGTTTTATGTATTATAATATTATTTATTTATTTATTTTTTATTGTAAATGTGGAAATTCTTTTTCGTGAATAATATTTAAAGAAAGTTAAATTTTATTAAAATACCGTTTTCGATGGCCAATATTGAACTTAATTATAGCTAATTTCGATAGTCTATCGAAAAGATAACGATCCACGCATCTTCAACACTGAACGCAGTACAGAGTAAAAAACATATAACGTAATATCCACTTTCTCTCCGGATCCGGTTAAAATTTTAATCTCGAATAATTAATTTTTAAAAAGGTATCGTATGTCATGTCAACTGGAAAATGTAAATTCTAACTAAGTTTAGGGAAAAACTAAATTTGAAATTAAACATTATTTTGTATATTTACTTATAATAAAACTATTTTCATTTCCTTAATGCCCTCCTTTCCTTTCATTAAATAAATACCATCGTTGGGTTTCGCTACTCTACACGCTTTAGTCCGGAAATTAGAGAATTAAGTGTTCAATTCTATGCGTGGAAATAAACAGCATTCTTGTTGGTAAAATTTAAACTATACAACGACTAGACTGAGAAAAAAAAGTTACTGAATACTTTCTATATATCACCCTATATATCATTTCCTATATAGCACACAAGGAACCGAAGAACAAAAGTATATTCTGGCATAAAAATCACTGAATACAAAATCTCGAAAAAGGGGTTCCCATCACTACTACTAGTATTATATGGAGAAAAAAAATATGTAACAATAAGCCATATTTGTATGAAAGATCAGACAAATGTAACATAAAGACACCAGTAAGTAAGCTTTTGTGACACAACGACAATACGTGATGGAATAACAAAGGATATGAGTCCTTTGAGTGAACACCCTAATGTGTGGAGAACAAACGCGTCACTAAATATTTCCTTGACGTATTTAAGTTTTATTTTACTTTTATTGAATGTAGAATTATGTAAATATTTACATATTTATAAATATTTTAAATGATGAGGTTTTCAATTTAAATACGCTCTTATTAGCATCAACTAAACCTACTTTAATAAAAAAATCTTACTATTTGCAAGATAAGCATAAGAAAACTGCATTGGCTTCTAATCAAACGTTTCTAAGGTTACTGAATGATTTTTAGAATCTTTCTTAGATTTAATTATTTTGTTCCCAAATAACAAAATGAGCAAAAGTTCAGAAAATTTAACTTCAGGGCGGCCACGACTTGTTGACCGCACTGTACCATTATTGTATTGCTTTTCATCTGGAAATACTAGTAGATGACCTTGTGTAACTAACTCTGTTCCTAACTTACTACCCAAGTTAGAGATACACAAAGCTGCACTTTATTCTACCAAAACGAAGATATGAAAATAATTCATTACCTCGAGTGGGAATGAAACCAACCGTCACGTTTACGGTCAGAACTTACCTTTGGTTTAGAAATAGCTGGTGGTTCCGGTGGTTTATCCTCTTGATTATTAGGCGGCTTGCAAGTAAAGATAACTAGTATTCGTATATTTTTTTCAATGTTTTTTTTATAAAATTATTAATAGACCAATTTTAAATATATGTGCATATAAATATATAGATACCTAATACAAATAACAAATAACCAACTTATAAACTACATACAAAACTAAAAATAACATAAACGTGAGTCTCACACAAAGTACACAACAAACATGTCAAAACGTCGCACCCTTTCAAAAGCTTTACTTTTACTGTGAAAATATTTACACCTCTTGAATTACGTATTGTAAAAAGTTATATTAATATGATATATATATGTACATAATATATTGATATAGAACCCTCGGTTTCCTTCTCAATATCGTGTACTTATTATTTTTCTAGCTTCACGCCGTATCCCGCATTTAGCAGAATAAACAGAGGGAACCTAGTGTTACCACTCATGCAGTTACCACAGTTATCACTTAGTGGAACTCAACACCGCATTTTATTTTATTATCAGGGTGAAGGGGAAATTAATATCTTCCTCCGAATGGCAATTGAATCCACGTCTCGTATCAGTCAGTCTTCATTTAAAAAGTTATACCAATATGATATACATAATATATGTAGAGATTCCCAGTTCGATTCTCATTTATAGGGCAGTTATGGCACCTATTACTAAATATTTGGTATATTCAAGACTTCAAGTTGATCGAATTATCGAATACTATTTATACCATGTGAAAAAAAAAAAGGTATATGTACATATGCATACATATAAGTAGTGTTTAAAAGACTTGTAAAGTTTAATTATTATTTTATTTTTTTAATACTTACAGCGGCCGCGGCTAGAGGATCAGGTTCAGGTTCCATTGGTGTAGGGGAATTAGGTGCCTCTGGTTCCATAGGCTAAGAAAAAAAATATGTGTACATATTATTATGATATAATTATTATGAAATTAAATATTATTATTATGAAATTTCTTTTTATACTATGTGGCGATGTAACTCCATACGTTTTTAAAATCACTATATCTCAGGAATGATGAATCTTAAGAAAGTATTTGTATATTTTTTGATTTGTTTGTTTTAAACTTTCCCCTTTTTTGACGAAAGAAGTCCCAAAACCCGAACTATTTGACCCACAATCCTCAATAACTAGTTTAGCACACAGGGTGAATTTTGATATTTTAATTGTAACAGTGTACCCTTAGTCTCTACTAAATTTGAGCTATTATATTTTTTCTTAATGTATTAATATGAAAAATTTATGAAATAAAAATGAGTTATATATTTTGTTTACTTAGAACTTACCTTTGCAATTTTCTTAATAACAACCGGCGGTGGTGCGTCATTGCTTTCCGATGGAACATAGAACATTTGGGGGTCCAAAGAGCCGTCGGGTTTTGGTATCGGTTTAATCTAAAATGAAACAGCTTTCTAGTACATTATCCATCCAGAAATAATATCACACGATTTCACGATGATTTTTTGTTTCCTTCCCCACGCTATTTAGAACTGGTCATATTTGTGAGACCCCCCTAGTGTCACATATTTTACCAATTTACATATAAGCATTATTAAATTAAAACATCAATATGGTTTTTTTAAGCTATATCTCGTATATAGTAGAGTGGACAGGGAACTTAGTGTAAAACACTCCATTTTCCACGCGCATCCCAATTTTCAAGATATTGCCAGTTGCCTGTAAAGACGCAGATCTTAACGCTGTTCTTCTTACCATATATAAGAATGAAAAAAATAAATTTCCTCGAATAGAAATCGAACCCGCATATTTAGACATATAAGCTCACAAAATTTAGAAAAAAAAAACAATACATACCTTAATAGTAATCCTAGGGTGAGGCATTTCCGGATTTTCCATATCCTGGGTTTTCTTCTTTCGTTTGTGTTTGTGAGACTTCGAAGGGGACCGCATCAAGTCCGGCGAATATCTCGACCTGTGTTTCTCCTTACGTCTCTTCCTATTTGCTTTGTACATCGCTATATCCGATGAGAGATTAGCTAAAGTGCTTTCTATTGAACTCTCTATAGTCTTACTATCTCTTTCCTTTGAATCGTTTAGTAAAGCTGAGAATGAGAGATTTTGCGAGTAAAAACTCGAATCCTTGCCTTGAACGTTGCTTGTTGAATCGTTAGACTGTTCATTGTGTGACTCGTTCGGACTGTCAGCTACTATAGGCGTTATCGACATTAGAGGCGTATTTGTTAATATTGGTGATGTGAAGGACCGCTTGTGAATCTTCTTTGCGGAAATCTCACTTTCACCACCTGAAGTTGAAGAATAATCTTTCTTGGATTTAGCTTTTTTGTCTTTCCTGAGAACGGTTTTGAGTTCAGAACTTTCGTTTTCACTGCTAAACTCAAAGGGTTTTATTGTTACTTTGATGGGCGATATGTTTTCTGAGGACAAATTTAATTTTGGTTTTTCTAATTTATGCGGTTTTTCTGGTTTAGGTTTGGGTGGTGGAGAATTTGGAACTGAACCGGGACTTTGCGGCTCGGATATGATAGCGCCATCTTTGCTGTATCGTATTCGCGATCGTCGCGGCACTTTCTTTTCTAATACTTCTGGTTCGGAATCCGATGTCTTGTCGCATTCGGAGCATTGCCTAGATATATATAATAATATTAAAGAAGTACTCACAAAACTTAAATGAAATATTTAAACATTTAACAAAATAAATGAACCTTAAAAGGCATAAGATGTTACATTGTAAAATATTTATTAATCGTTCATTTACACAATAAGATAAGTAATATACTATAATAAAAAAAAATGTTACATTGACACATCTTCTGCTATCTAATGCGATACACGCTGAATCTAGTATTTAAATCACTTCATTTAGTTTTATGCTATATCTTACACATAGCAAGGTAAACGAATGGAATCTAGCGTTAAGACAATTAATTTGTCACTTTCTGCTCAATTTTTGAGAGATTGCGTGCCGAGCGGCGTAACTCAACGCCACGTTCTGCCTTACCGACCCTATTCCGAAGTCTAGTTGACTCACCAGCCATACGACTTGCTCTTCTTGGGCGGTCGCTGCAGCGGCGGGCGCAGGCAGTGCAGGTGGTAGTGGTGGCGGCACGTGTCGCACGCTGCCATGAGGTGCCGCTCGCTGCGCCGCCCGCACACCGCGCACTCGCGCGCCGCCAGCGCGCCGCACCCCGCCAGTGAGCTCGCTGCGGGGGCACACTTTAGATATTTGGGGATAAGGCACCCACCACCCCGGGCAAAACCAGTTTGTATATATTACAGGAAGAGAGGCAGAGCTTATTGTATATTAAGAACAATCTTCATAATACGCGTATACCAAACACGAAGAGCCAGTCAGACAACCAGTCTATCAGTCGGATGGCAGTAATTCAGGTATTTTAATTTAGGCAAAGTTTGAAGTTAATACAAATCATTGTAAATATTATAAATATAATATTAGACAATAAAATAATATGTATATATTAGACAGATTTTCATATTTTGACATAAATGCATACATTCATTCACAAATGCATATTAGTTGTAATACAAATATTAAGTCAATGAGTAATGAAGGTCAGTCCAAATTTGTAGTTATAATATATAGTTATAATATAATCCGCCTACTATATACATTTAAATTCGAAAAAACTTATATCAGGTTGACTTTTATTGTTCTGGTTAGTTAAAGGTAATATAGTTTACTTATTTATATTAGACCTGCTATCTTCTATAACAATACTTCTCAAAAAAGGCAAAATCTTTAGTATATTTATATAATAAAGTACGTTCAACGAGTTGTGGCCGCCCAGAAGTTTTTATGAATTTTTGCACATTGTACACTTGAAAAAAAAATTATGAAAAGTAAAAACAACACAAAAATCTAAACTGCAAAACCATCTACAACTAACTTAAGGGCGGCCACAACTCATCGACCGTCTTATAATAAAACAATAATAACCTAAAAAACCCACCTTCCAACGAAGTAGACAAGACTTTCCCATGGCGTGCGTCCGGGTTGTCGCTAAGAGGAAAACCAACGCCCATCTTAAGTGCAGCCGCTGTGGGCACGGACCTGACGCCCACACTATACTATTGTGTGTGTGTTTTGTATGTTTTTATATTATGGACGGCTATTATTGCATAAAAAAGAAAGATTGTCCTGTTTTTGAAGCTTAAACCGGTATAGTAAGATATGCAGAGAGAAATTCGAATCATTGGTATAAATTATTCGTTTCTCCATATGGAAATCGAACTGACAACCATCACGTTCAGTTAGACGCTGCCCTATTACGCCACAGTGGCTTACACCGGTTTATAATGCTTTTTGACATCCTGCCTACCTTTTTTTTATTGATAGCAGTGCCACATATTACATTCTTAGCATTATTGTGTCGGATTTAATATAAGACCAAAATGAAAAAATGTATGTAAGCAAGCAGTAAAAAACGAAAAAATCGTGAAAACAACGCTGTTCTTGTTAGAACAGAATAATATTTTGTTACTTTTTTTTATTTATTTGAAATAATAAACATTATATTCCAATATTTTTGGCTCTACTTTTAATTTTATCATTCGGTGATAATTCTAATTTAAAAGACAATCTTCCTTCTAACCATCCATATTATATATGTATATATATATATGAAATTATTAGTGCAAGACAGTCAAACCACAATTTGGACATAATACAAAAAACATAAAAGAACATTAAATGAAAAGTACTTAATTAAACAACAATAAAAAATTCTGTCATATTTACACTAACAGCTTCATATATTTAAAATGTAAATATTATTATACCAATCTTAAATTCTCTTTACATTCTATTTTCATAATAAAATATTATTATGAAAATAGAATGAATAGATTAGATACAATCTATTTTATTAATAAAGCAGAGGTATCCTAATTTTCAATATTTGTATCGAGTGGCGGAACCCAACACCGCATTTTGTAACCAGAGCGGGGAAATGAACCTAATTCATTACCCCAGTGGAAATCGAACCCACAACCATCGCTTTTACAGTCAGACCCTGTGCAACTGAGACCCAGCCACGGCCTTACTAAATAAATCATATAGAATATATATTATATCACATAAATACACATATAAAACCATCTATATATTTGCATATAAGAGTAATATAATATATATCAATTCCATACCGTTTGTGCAACTGTTGGGGTGTGACTTTCGGAGTTGAACGCGGTACTTCCGGCGGTACTAGAGGCTTCTCCTCCATAATGGCGGGTACAGCTTTTTTAGGCGACAAAGCTATTATTGCATCGTATATCTTTTGTAAGCCCTCTTTAGTGGAAGTCAGTTCTGCTAGTGTTTCGGTGTTTTCTTTAGATGCCTTAAAATCAAGAAAATAAACGTTTACAATATAACATTAATTTATATTAAATGTAAAGAAAATGTCCATAAATCGATATTTCACTTTTTATTTACATATTTCAATTAAATACAGATAATTAAGCTACTCAATCCGAATAATACAGATAAACATAGAAAACATCCTAGATATCAAATCTCATTTAAACATGTTCGAAAAATACCAAAAGCATAAAGTACCTAGAGGTAGTGTAGGGACCTCATTGGAATTTATCAATAGGCAATTCTCAAATATCCAGGTCCCACTTAACCAGGTTTCCCTCTATCACGAAAAAGATAGAGAATAGAGTATTTTTTATTTCACGCTTCTCCCCTCATTACTGGTAGCGAAAGTTAAATAATAAATATTAGCACATTACATAAAAATTGAACCGACAATTATTGCATACAAAAAGACAATTCTCAATTTCATTATAATGGTGTTTCAGATAAAAAATAAAATAAAATGAAGCCGTCGAGATACGGTACAACGTCTGACTAAGTTCCCACGGTTGTGGGTTGGATTCCTCCAAAAGAAAAAAAATCACTTCCTTGCTCTCTTTTAACACTAATTTCCCTCTGTCTACCTGCTAAAGATATGCATATGATATCATATGCATAAGGCTAAAAAATTTATGTATATGGCCATTACATCATCATACTCCATTCTCAATTTCTCATCTTCAACAACAAGTTTCTCATTTTCCTTCGTGAGTCGTTCCAAAGACTTCCTTAGGGAAGTAACACGGGTGTTCCTTTCGAGGTAGTAACCGACGAATTCAACGGAAAACGCGGGAGGTACGTGCCAACGACGGGATACATCTTTTAATGCTGCCATCTGGGGTAAAAAAACATAAATACTTTCTTATAACATTTTATCACATTTTATTACTATGCAGCGAAAAACTAGTAAAAAACAACATTTCCATTATAATACCTGTGCATCTTGAAACTCCAACGCATGTGTATCCACTCCCATACATTCAGCTTTCTTCTGGAATTTCCTCATTGCTGACGCACTACTGTACACCATTCGCGCCATTTTCTGTGTAGGTACTACATGAAGAATTTAAAATTATAATGATTAGAAATAATTCATATTTAAAAGTCGTATAACTTATTTCACAATGTTTTCATGATTTTCTGATGTTTCTATATGTGTATTTGAATATTATAATGGAAGCATGGCAGAGGAAAGTTAGTGTTAAGACTCCGTTGGTTTTGGTTGAATTGCCACGACCCAAGCCCAGTTTTCGAGACATTAGGTGTTAAGCGGCATTAGAGCAGAGAAAAGAAAATAATAAATTGGTCCCTATCAAGATCGAAGCTACAACCCACGATAGTCACTGCGACGCTATTTGCAGAAATCATATAAAATTCAAAAGGAATTTATAAAATATGCACATTAATAAAAAGTAATAGACTGGTCTCAACGGTATTGCGGCCAGTCGAATAATAATATTTTAATAGACAGAGATCGGAACGAGAATGGAGTTGGGCCGGCCTAAAGTGAGGTGTTTAAAAAAAACCAATTGCATACCCCACGGCGGATTCCTATTTTCTTTCTGTAGGGAATACTTTTTCCTATATTTGATCAGTTTACGTTGAATTCGTTTCTGTTCCTCAGTACTCAGGTTATCTTGTAATTCAAATTTCCTGTTAAATAGAAGAATATCATTTATTTTCGCAATTTTATTTTTTTACAAATATTTTTTTTTTTCGATGGTAATCTGCAATGGAAATATTTGTTTTACAGCTTCATGCTTTGCACATGAGCAAAAGGGTTAAGACACTGCATACGTCACTTTCCGCCCAAATTACAGATATTGTGATTTAATAACGGAACTAAACACCGCACTTTAACTTTTAAAAAAAATCTCATACCGTTTATCAGTCCTCAATTGCAACGCCAACCAGTTTCGTTTACGTTTCTTTACCAACATTTTATCAGAATGTAATCTACAATGAGCATAGAAGGGATCTGCTTGTTCCGCTTCCTCGGAATGCGCTTCAGCTAACAGACCTTCGCGCTGACCACTGAAAAACAAGAAACATTATTATTATCACGACTACAACTACTACAGTATTAAACAGACACAATTTGGTACAATTAAAGGGAAATTTAGTACTAACAGTAGTAACATGAGTATGTGCATTATGCAGTAATAAATGTGGTTAAAACAACATTTAAATTATGCAAAGTAACACCAAAGAAAGTTTCGCCTCTTTCATCTTTCAACATGTATTGTTTTAATTAATAATTAAATAGGTGAATAGTCTATAGAGAAATAGAGCCAGGGTGTAAAAACATATTTGTTTTTATGCCCTGGCTCTATCTATTTAGAACCAAAAATAATGGATGTTACTATTTAACAGAAACAAGAAAAAACACATTACCAAGTAACATGAAAGAATGTCTTGCACAATCCCGCATCACATCCCACACAGACACCGGTGCGGGCTAACGTTGCATCTCGGCACAGCGCACAGGAACGTGCACCCCAACGAGAGTACGCCATTTCGAATAATGTTACGCCTGATAAACGTTCCACCTGGAGTTTTCGGAAATTTATATATTAATATGCGAAGCAAAATTTTTGTCTTTTTTCCAAAAAAATACGCGGACAGAGTAAATAATTTGTTATAGTTTATGTAGAGAAAGAGTGAATTAAATAAATATAAGACACAGTACTACAAATATGTTTCAGGTTATACACTTTTGTCTGAAATAAGGTACACGTTGCTAAAGCAACGCTTATTGTATGCATTAATTTATAAATATGATTAAAACGCACATAAAATCCTGTATAATATGATATTTTTTACTGCACTTTCTTTCTTTTCTTTCTCACTTTCTGTTTAAGGCAGTGCTCGATGATCTCTATATACATTTATAAATAAGTTTACCCTTATTGAGTGACTGACAGTAATAAAGTAATAAAACAAGACCACATTACCTCTGAAAAGGCAACACCAGGCACATAAAGTGCACACACCAGATGAACCCAGGCACCAACCTCTGTTTCTTTAAATATGCCACCTGAATGAAAATAAAATCTACTTATAAATCCATATCCATAATTTTATAATGTATATAATATTTTAATATTGTATAGTCAGTAGTATCCTTTTCTAATCATTTTTAATAAATTAAGTTTACAAAAAGATATGTTACAATATTTCTATCAAAATTTATGCAAGTAACAAAAATATTACCTTTATTAGGACATAGTTCACAACTAGGATCAAATACGCCCGCTTTACAAGCTTCACAAAACCATGGCTCTGTTGAAGCTGAGCTCACCGTACTTGATTCACTTGCCACATCCGACACTCCGTAACAACCTGAAAAACAACATAACATTCTTTATTGTACTAAGTATATGTAAGAAAACAACTTTAAAAACATTTAATTCACAAAGGTGGACTTCTCAGTCTATAAAATATATTTTCGATTCAGTGCAAATAAATGAGAAAGATTTTAAAACAATTACTTTATTTATTTATTTATTTTTACCTGTCTACTTTATGTAGCAGGGTAAGCAGGGTAATTATAGTAACTCTACAATACAATTTGTCTTCTTTTTAGAGAGATATAATGAAAATAATTAAATACTCTGAGTAGACCTTGAACAGCTTTATGTTAAATATTCAGATAATATATTACTTACTTATAATTTATTACTTTAAAAAATCAAGTTATCTTAAATATATAAATACAAGAGAGACTTTTATCTTGCATATAGCTGGGAAAGTAATAAAAACCTAGTGCCAAAGATTAATTTGCTTCGCTTTTAGCTAAAATTGAAACTCATATAGCATTAGTCTCAGTGATTAAACATACACTATTAATTTACAGTCAGATGCTGCCTTCTATTTCATATCATAAAACAAAATTATTAATATAAATTTCAGTCACCTTCATGTACTGTTACGCCACAGCCATCACATTCAACTATTTCATTAAAATCATCACTTCTTGAACCAAGACAGCCAGCACAAATCATTACATTTGCTAATCCTGGGAACTGAAAAGAAAAATATGTTTGTAAACATAATATAAAAACACTCTAATTCCCAAAATGTTAACAACCATAAATAAATTGTAATAATATATTAGAATCGGAGCATAGCTTAATAGCAATGTTTAGCTTATTGTCAGAGCACATAAAGAGTTTCTAAGATATCAGAGCAGGTTTAAATACTGCAACATAAATATTTTTAAACATATTCTAGAAAATGTATTTACTTTCTTAAATATTATGACTTTTAGTAATTCTACATAATAATTCTCGCATATACTTTGTATTTTAATTTATTATAAACATGTTACCTTAAATTCTTGCAGTTTTGCCTTTTCAAGAAGATCAGTTACACTCATCTCTTCACCAAGCTTATTTGTTGTATTTTTATATTCATCTTCTCCCTCTGTTTCCGATTGGTCCGAACTACCGCTGTTTGCATCAGCCTCTTAAATAATCATAAAATTACAACATTTATATATGTTTTTTTATAATCCATGTTTTATTTAAGAATATTAAGGTGTACTATATAAACTAAAATACTTACTTTTATCGTCATCATCAGAATTTATAGAATAGTCGTCACTTTCTTCGGGGTGGTCTTCAATACGAAAGTCAGAATCGTCAGAACTCTCACCCTCACCAAGATCGAAATCTAGTAAGGACTGTGGTTCCGCCGGCTTCACTTTACGTTTTGCAGGTCCTCTTGTTTCTAAGAAGCAATTCATAATATTTCACTTAAGCCGGCATATAAAATTTTATGTGTACATGACATAATGCTTTATACTTACGATTATTCATGTTTAGACCAAAAGATCTTCAACGGATTTTATTAATCAATGAAACACCAGCATCAACCAATTCAAATAGCATAAAAACATTATAATTTCATATAGTACACAAGCATTAAGTAGTATTTAATAAGATTTACGCATCCACGACCAATATTATAATATCATGTTCGGTTTGAGAAATATTGCTATTGCTATTTTATTTGGCATATGTCAAGTACAAGTACATAAAACAAACTGACAATTGACACCAGCATATAGTACCTACTACCTATCCAATATAAAAGATAATAAAAATAAGAAATTCTAAAGCGTAAAAATAAATATTGTAAATTATTGTTTAATTGATAAATAGTAGAATACTTTGTTCATTTAAAAATATTTGTATCTCAATTTAGACTAGACTTAATTTCCAAATTAAAGTACCAAAGTTATTTCAAAGCGTATACGGTACAATTATTTGATCTTTTTGAGAAGATCATTAATTTCATAAACAAAAATGAAAAATCATATGGAAAATTGATTTCAATCAGAGAAAAAATAATAATAGTAATTTATACTTTTAAAAAAATCAGCTTCACGCTGGTCAGGGTAGGCAGAAGAGGTACTGCATGTTGAGTTGCGGAACTCAACGCCGCGCTTTGCCTCGATACCAGAGCGGTGGAATAAAAATATAAATTTAAATAAACATTTCATAACCGCGAGTGGGAATTGAACCCAAAACCAGCCACGTTTACAGTCACACACTTTTACTCTTGCACCACGACTGGCCTCAATATATTTTTATTTTTAAATAAAAGCCAACTCTTTTAGATGATTTGTTTCTTCTGAATACTGACTTATTTTATATCGTAGATAATTATAATAGCTTGTAAAATATATGTATAAAAAATATAAAAAGCTTAAAGATATTTTGATTGAATTTTATGTAAGGTACGGTATAATCATTATTGTAATACAGTAAACGTACAATTAAACCTATATTGCATAGTAGAGTGATCGTTACGAATAAATGGTACGTATAAATGGAATGTTTAAGGCTTAAACTTTAAGCCTTAGTAGTAGCCATTCATGTCAATTGTCAAATAATTGTCAATATTGTACTGTCAAAATTTTTTGCTTTTTACATTTCCCCGTTTTAGAATTAATCGAAGGCACTGGTTGGATAAATTAAAATATAAAATGCTTGGGCGCACGGTCTTATCGAGGGCTATTTTACTGAGAAGCTTAAAAAATACAACTAATTTAAAGCAAACCAACAGAAATGGAAGCCATGGGTAGATACCACACATTTACCACTTGTTATGTCATTCTTTTTATTATGAAATAAAAATTACAATAACAAATTTATTACGATTAATCAATAATTGGTGCAACTAACCTACATTTGTAGATCAATAAATACAAAGTTTTTCCGTCCATATTTTTTATTTCATTTCCTTGCTCTGTTAACAAGACAAAGGGCAGTGTAGTTTTCCCACAAAACACGCAATTTCTCGATTTAATCAATGCTGCGTGAAGAACGGAGAATCTTAATATTATATTCCCATTGCTTACCCAGCTATGTATGTTATACAATATAAAATTAAAAGAACAATAATAATCACCTATTTCTATTTTTTTATTTATTGAAGAGTTTGGACATATCGGGTACCTCCACCCATGCCAAAAAAAAGGGAAGTTTACTTAGCTACAGCCCTTGGAGGAATTTGTTGGTGGTGGATTCTTTATCACATTGTCACAGAACCGGAACATATTTATGTAAGAACATAATGATCTCTTATTGTGATTTGAAAGTTATAAGAAACATAAAAATGCTGGAAAGTGATTTTGTAACTCTAAGGAGCCTTCTTTATTCAATTATAATGTAAATATAACACTTAAAATCGCTTTCCATTCATGTCTCCACCATGGCACAGTAGAACAATGTTTGACTGTTCTAAAATGATGGCTGTCAGTTTTTGATACAAGTTTGAAGATACTTGAGAGTACTAATAGTTTTCGTTTCTTTAGTCTTTAAAGTGTGTGTTAAGTTATGCAAGCCTATAAAGCCTATAAAAACATTAAAAAAAGTTGTTCCTGAATTCAGACAAGTACAAAACTGAATGTGTAAAATAAGTTCTCTCAGACTTTCCAGAATACAGTTTGTTTTGAAATAAATAATTCAATAAAACTTTTTCAAATTTCCATTGTGCAAGAGATCTTAAGGGTTGTGTGCATAGGAGTAATGTGTGAAGCTATTCAATTGTCTCTAAATATATAAAGAGATTTTTGGGTCTATTATTTTATTACTTAACACTTAATTTTCCACAGGGTGAATGGCCTTATGTTGACCCAAGCACCTGGTCTGATGAAGAACTAGGCATACCTCCAGATTCCACTGGTGCATTGAAAAAGTAGTTGCAATAAATGTTTAAAAAATCTAAATATATGTAGAAAATATATGTATAAAATAACTTATAAATAAATCTTGTTACAAACTTGCAATGATTTTTAATGTTAGAATATCTTATTTTGGTTATGTAGAATTTTGTTATAATTTTAATTTTGTTCAGCATACATGCGATACATTTTGCATGATCAGGCGCATTGCCAGATTTATTTATTTTATCCACATTGATAGATTAGGAACTATTAGGAAAACTTATTTTAAATGTGTAATTATGTGACTGACTAGTCAAAAATAAATGCTATTTGACATTAACAATAAAAGAAATATTACTTTGGAAATAGATGTATCTTCTTCTATTTTTTTATAGTTCTTCAAATAAATTAAAAATCGAATTTTATAGATTAGTGCATATTAAATTAAATTAGAACTTTGGAGTTATTAGGACTAAGAAAATTATATTGGATAATATTCTAATTTGTGTTATCTAAAATATACCAAACAAAAAAAGTTTATTTGATGATTAATTGAGGCTGTCCATTGAAAGAGCAACTGACTGTGACGGTTTTGAGTTTGACTCCTATTCAGAGGAATTTAACAGATTTGGTAAGACAAATCACTGTTTTCAAAGAAGACTTAGAGCTCTTTTTGTATCTTAAAAGACACAAATGTTTTTGTAAGTAGTGCAAAGTCTCTTGCGTAAAAAAATATGAAGAGAATACAGGCCAGCCGTAGCGCTGGGACGCAGGCATACAACTGTGAATGCAACAGATTGTTGGTTCGATTCCCACTCAAGAAAATTAATTTTATATTTTTAATCTGGTGTTAAGGCAAATCAAAGCGTTGAGTTTCACCAATCGACACGCAATGCGCAAAGTAGTCGGCAGAAAGTGGGCAACGAGTATCTTAACGCTGTGTTCCCTCTGCCTAGCCTGCTGTGTGCGCGAAGCTGAAAAAAACTTTATTTCTTTCTTGATGAAAATTTAGTATTTAAAATTAAGGAAGTAAATTGTTATATCTTATAATTAAAAGTTGAATTACTTATAAAACCGTAACATATTCTTTTTGCATACAATATTTAGGAGCTCTCGTATTTCTAGTATTAAATTATTACTAAGTAGTACAAGTAATACATTTATAGCTATTAATTTTAAAAAGTAATTAGAACAGTTTTATAAAATCCATTTATTCCGTAGCACTTTTTTTAGGTGACACTAAAATGACAGATGATAACTGGCAACATTGTATTTTGTGTTCGTTCTCAATGCTTTATTTTATAATTAATCTGTGACTGTTTTACTTCGAGTGCGAGTACTGAGTTGTGATTTGACGTGAATTGAAAATATTTTTCGTAGTCGCCCTCATTTGATTAAAATTTATGTACTTACAGTGATATCTACGTGGGAAGTTAAGACAGTGTTGTATATATGTGATGATGTGATTGTAAACAAATACATTTTATAATGGAGACTATTGCAAATCAAAAGGGTAAGTAATCGTCATCAGTACTAGTAATGCTCAGGTCTTGTTTGTATATGGATAACTGTACCTTACGGCATGAATTTACTTGACGTACGACACCTGCTTTAATATTTGATAGTAATTTCGTTTACTATCGTAATAAATCAGGGGTCAGTCAACCGCTCTTACGAACATACCTATACTTTATGTCATATTTTATTCAGTTTATGAGGTTTAATGACTATTTATCATAGGGACACAAACTTAGACGTGCGTTCTTAAGTATTACCAAGTTTGTCGTATGGTGTGAGTCATTTTCATGCCATTGTGATGTCATGTGCATGCTAATGTTAATAAACAAAACACATGATACATTCATTTGTATGAGAACTCTCAAGTGACCAGGCCAAATCTTCAAGAAAATACTTCTTTATACATTATTTGCATTGTAACTGATTATTATTAAAGTTTTTTTAAGTTGCGTTACTTAAACTTATTTGAAAAATCTTAAAAGCAGTCACTAATAAATATTTGAATACTAATTTAATAAAATATATGCTATATTAGCCCACAATTATTTATAAGTTGTTTAATTTTTATAATATATAGAATATGTTTTTATATCTTAACATACAATGTAACTAATTTAATTAAGAAATATTATCTTTCTTAAATGTAAAATGACTATAAAGGGAAACTTTAAATAAAATGGTAACAAAAAGTATATAAAATAATTAATTCTTTAATTATCCAATGCAATGTTTTAAAAATGTTATTTATTAAATTATATTTTCAAGTCAGTGATTTCATTGTATACAAGTTTATGTTAATGCAATTTTTATATAATTCTTCTGTATGTGTGTGTTGACACTCTACTCCTAAACAGAAGAATAATTTTTTGATGAGATTTCATGTAATACTTTTTAGACATAAATATTTGAATCATTCTTTATTATAACTTTTACATACCTGTACTTGAGTGTGGGTATTTGTATATTTTAAAGGCTTCTTGAATGGCACACTTGGTTAACAGTCAGTATCAGTCTAGGAAAATGTGCAAAAGTAAGGAGTATATTTTGATGACATATATAAATCCAAGGGTAAAACAAGCAAAAAGCACTGTTCTTCCACCTAGATCAATGTATGCTGGAACCACAAGAAATAAATGTAGAGTCAATTTAAATATGTTTTAAATATAATTTACTTCCCTTCCAGTGTCTTGTATAGTAAATTATCCATATGATGCATCAGAGCCAGATGAATTAACAGTGCGACCTGGGGATATATTACGAGATGTGGAAAGACTTACTGGAGGTTGGTGGCGAGGGGAACTCAGAGGTCGTAAAGGCATGTTCCCAGACAATTTTGTATCTGTATTAACAGAACATAGTAATGCCAGGTATATTGTTATTTATTATGTACTTTTAATTTATTTTAGTAGGACTGAAGATGTGATGGTTGTGGGTTCAATGAACTCCATATCCACACTATGAATATTTATATTTAAATTATTTTTATTTCCTTGTTTTGGTAAGACAGTGCGGTGGATAGAAAGCTACTTAGTCTAACTTCTTATGTGGAAAAAAGTGATAAAATCTTATATTGGTAAACCTTAATTGTCTCCAGTTTATTCAGCTATATCTTTATTGATTATATGCAAAAGTTATCTTCCTATAAACAACATTTTTGGGTATAATATTAACAATAAAACAATTAGAAAGTACTTTAACCATATTTTTAATGGCTGTCTTAAATACTTTTTGATTAATACAAAGGTGATTATTGTTCACATTATCTTATCTATTAAGATAATATATTGATAATGGTTTCAACCTGTTAGTCAAGTTTGTGTTTCTATAAGTTTAGTATAAATTAATTATAAAGGATTATGAAAATGTATATAGTGGATTCATGATAAAGTTTTTTAAAACGTTATTCAAAAGGTAAACTAAATTTTGGGTTACATATTAAATTTTGTATCAAAATCAAGTGTCATAATATCAATATTGTTTGGTAATTAGTTGGACAGATTACTAGTTATTTTTTTAGTCATTAATTTAAAATTAATTTTTAAGATGTTAATGAACATATTTCCTCATTATGTTTGCTTATCTCAAAATCTTGTATTGTTAATGGATATTAACATGTGCAAATTTTCCAGCTAAATGGATAGAATGTGGGTTAAAATGGATGGGTTAAGTGTTGTAAGATCTGGTTACATTGATGGAATTAGAAATAGTGTTATTAATAAGTTAGGTGTCATTGTTTTAATTTCTACACTAGTGTCAAAAAAACGCAGCGTTAAGTTCTGCTACTCAATATAGGATGTCTCAAAAATTGTGCGGTGCATGAGGAATGGAGTGTCTTAACACTAGGATCCCTGTATCTACTCTGATGTAGTTGATGTAGTATCTTTTTTAAATAAATAATAATTATTATATAGGTCAGGTGGAGTGCAAGGTCGATGTCGAGCGGTGTTCAGCTATCAACCCGCGAACCCTGATGAATTGGCGCTGGGGGTCGGCGACGTGCTTGAAGTTTTAGGAGAGGTAGGGTTTACAGTGTATTTTGTTGTAATATTTTATATGACACGGCGTTATCCAAAATTATAACTCTTCACCCATGTTTGATCTAATGTGACGTCACACATTTTGCAATTTTACGTCTAGGAATCATAAATTAAGCGCTGTATTTATAAATCTCTCATCTGGGATTGATGTGGAGATTTCGTTTTCATTCATCGCCAGTTCGATCACAGACTTGAGAGCGGCTTATAAATACCGACTTAAAACAGCAATTTCGAAATCATATTTGTATATTAAGTGAAACGTGATGTCACGAATTTTAGTATCCCTTGTCAAATCACATGTCATGTCGAGCCTTATCCTCCCTAATATTGCCTCCATTATCCTTAGCGTGTATAGCCTAAAGGGTAAAAATTTAATAATCTATTCCCCCATACTAGGTGGAAGAAGGTTGGTGGCAAGGTCGTAGGTCGGGCCGCGTGGGCGTGTTCCCCTCCAACTTCGTGGTGATGCTGGAGCCGCCACCCGCTCAGCCAGCGCCCTCGGAGCCCGCGCCCATATTGCCACCGAAACCTGGTAACTGTTGTTTTGTTTATTGTTTTTTGTTATTTTGTTTAAATGATTTAGGTTAATTACTTTAAAAATGTTTCTGGAGTATTTGCATAATGTAAATTATAAACGAGGTCATTATTAATTAAATAACAAATAAAGGTCCAGGCGTTGCGCAGATGTTCAAGCGAGCGACTGTAAATGCGACAGGTTGTGGGTTTAAATCCCACTCGAGTAAATTAAATATTAATATTTTCATTTCTTGCTCTTGTATCGAGACAATACTCGGCGTTGATTTTTGCCACTCAAAACGCAATGCCCCAAGAACTTGGCGGAGCCGAAGTGTAAATGTGGAACGGATTGTCTTAACACTGGCTTCCCTGTATCCCTTTGTCTACAAACATAAAATTTATTCAGCACCGAAACATCAAAAATCCAAAAATTCAGAAAGAATTGTTAACTTCTGTATTTTAAACTGGTCAATCCTGATAATAACTGACCGTTTTATGAATTTGTTGTTATAAAGAATTTCTTATCAGTTGGAAGGTACTAGTCAGACCGTAAAAGATGATATCATGTTGTTTTATCACCTGTTTGTATAATGGGAAATTGAATTAAGTATATGTTGTTATTTTTGCAAAAAAAACATGTATAGTTTTTAGAATGTGTTATTCATAGAAAATTATACACAGCTATGACATAGGTACTTATACCTTAATTCATAAGCTGATTTAGCTGTTACCAAACTATAACGTTATGATAACTTATAATTTTATAACTTATAAGATATTAGGAAATGATAACTTATAAAGATTTACTTACTACGTTTATTTAAAATACTTTAGTTTGCTTAGTTATATTAAAGCGTTAAGTATAAAAACGCCATAGCTATGAATACTATTGGGGATGCAAAATTATCTTTTCACTTCCCCATTCTGGCAAGGCCATCGCGCGGCTTTAGTTTCGGATACTTTCGGCCCAAATTTGAGACGCTTATGCGGGATAGAGCTTGAAAAGTTAAAATAATTAAAAACTTCTTCCTGTTCATTATTTATGTCCAAATATCTTTGAAATCCCCAATGAATTTGAAATAATTACTTTCTTGCTAAGTACCATATGTTCGAAAATAATATTCGACATTTTACAATTGCACAAACGAAAATTATACATATATAGCGATAAATAACAAAAACTGTAATTTACATATTAAATGTAATCTCGTCATATTATTGGACGTGTCGTAAGTGTTGTATAAAACATCTAATAAGATTTCCGCAAGTCGTTTACGATCATTACTTGGCTGGCCTTCTTTATATATGAAATATAATATAATATGTTACTTAATACAGTGTTAACTACACTGTTTATATACACATATAATATGTGTAAAAAAATCAGCTTGTAGCAGCAGCGGCAGGCACAGGAAACCTAGTGTTAACACACTCCTTTTCCCATTTTCCGCCGAATTCTGGAGGCATTGCGTGTTCACTAGCGGAACTCAACGCCGCCCTTTGCCTCAACACGAGAGCGAAGAAATCGAAATATATTTTTTTATAAATATTTCATTTCCTCGAGTGGGTATCGAACCCACAAGCATTCGCATTTACAGTCACAGTTTGTGCTTTTGTCCCATAACTGGCCTAGGTATATCTGAGAAGTTACAATTAATGTAAATATATATCTTGCCTAGTGTTATTACGAATTACTCTATTATTGTTTCGCCTTTAAATGCAGTGACTCAGTAACAGTGTATAGGGACACAGGGAAAGGAAATTTTACTCGGACGCATGAATTAATCGATTTAATCACATACATTAAGGAAGTTTAATAAAACCGTCAGAACTTTGTATTTTGAACTTTAAAACAAATAAATTTTAGTTATTATGGATATTTTTTTTAGTCTCACGCTTAATCTTTCATAAATAGGCAGTCAATGTTAAGTTAAGACACTCCGTTTTCCGCTTTCCGCCTGAATTCAGGGATAATTCGTGTTGTGATGGAACTCAACGCGCTGCAGTTTATCTAACGAGAGCTGCAAATGGATATATATATATAGATAATTTATTCCCCTCAGTGGGGATCGAACCTGTAACCACAGTCTTTACAGTCAAACGCTGTACACTACGCGACGACGGATCATAATTTACAAGAAAGCATATTGTAGCTTAATATTTACTTGACAAGTACGTTATTGAAAATCTGTTATGAATTCTTAACCTACTTTTTACACAGCAAGCACTTCATAGTTCGTAGTACCTATATGGAGTGCATTAAATGGAGCAACGTAAATGAGCTAACGTTCATGTAAACGTGTTAACTCTAAAATCTTGATATCTTAGATTTTAGATCCGTTTTTAGATGTTCTTGGATAGTTAATATGTATTTATTTTTGGTAAGGGTTATTACCTAAAATTAAATAAGTTTCCTTTGCGTTTTTTGATTTGATTTTACGTAAATTTTCAGTACTATATGTATACGTGGGGTCTGGGTTTCCTTACTCACATCATCATTATCTGTTAAATAATATAAAAGGAGTTCAGAGCTCGCTAAGTTATTTTAATTATCAACAAAACATCGAGATTTTCCGTAAAAAGCTCGAGAAATTCTGTTTCAGTGCTTCTCTACATTTCCTATGAAAAATACAGGCCAAATTTCCTACGGTCATGCCTTCATTGTTTGTGTTTCGCTACGTTTCGCGTTATATTCTCAATTCTTAGTTCTGGTGTCGCGGCAAAGCGCGGCGTTGAGTTCCGCTACTCAACACGCAAAGCCTCTAGAATTTGGCGGAAAGTGGGGAACGGTGTGTCTTAACACTAGGCCCCTCTGCCTACCCTGCTGTGGTGCGAAATACAGCGTGAAGCTGGTTCTTATTTTTATATAACTAGATACGTGAAGTACTTTGAATTCTTTGTATGAGAATGAGGTTATATCAATCGTTTATATGATAAAGCAATTTGATCTAATAATGTCCCTGAGAGTAATTCAATTTATTCGCTTTCATTCTCTATATTAGTCGTAACGAGGCGGCGTGTCAACACTTAATACTCAATTATATTAACTTGTTGAGCTTATCACTTAGGTTTTATAATATAATGTTACCGCAATTCTTCCGTGGAGGTGACTATAAATTCGACGGCTGTGGGTTCGATTCTCACTCGGGGGGAATGATCTATTATTTATTAATATTTTTGTATGCGAGTATTTCTTTAATAATATTATGTATGGATATTTTTAAATGAATAGGTTTCATTTTTACTGTAGTGTTTTTATACTTATATGTGAACAATTGTATTTTTTTGTATAGTTAATAATGGTTACTTTTGTAATACTTAGCATAATATTACATTTACACTAAGTATGTGATCATATTATTATTCATAATAATAAAATTGTTCGGTGTCCGTCATGGCGCAGCGGCTCATTGTCTGACTGTAAACGATGGCTGTGAACACGATTCCCATTCGGGGGAACCTGAAAACAGAGTGTCCTAACACTATGTTCCCTCCACCTACCTTTCTACATGCAGTATAATATTGTAAAGCTAAACAAAATAATAATTTTAATTATTTTTTCATTGTTACAGTTAAGGAGCAATGCCGTGTGCTNTGTTATAACATAGAAATTGGGAAGCAACTGTAATAATACCTGCATCTTTGAAAACATCTCGCAGAGAATCTCGAGCTCTTAGATTATAAATATATCTCACGGCTCTCACGGCAACAGAGTGTCCTAACACTAGGTGCCCTCCACCTACCTTTCCACATGCAGTATAATATCGTAAAGCTAAACAAAATAATAATTTTAATTATTTTTTCATTGTTACAGTTAAGGAGCAATGCCGTGTGCTATTCCCATATCAAGCGGTAAACGATGATGAATTAACATTATCTGAAGGAGAAATAGTTAATATAGTGTCAAAAGATGCTCCAGACCGGGGGTGGTGGAAAGGGGAACTTAACGGCAAAGTTGGCTTATTCCCTGATAACTTCGTACAATTATTACCCACCGGTGAGTATATACATTTTATATGTTGTTTTATTTATAAGCTTGAGTTATTCGTCTTATTTTTATAAAAAAATACGTTTAATTTATTTATTAGTAATATTTTTGCTCGGTTTTAAACTCCTTCCAATTTGATTAAATAAATGTTATTTAGAGTGGTTACAATTTAATATTGTTATAAATTAAAATATAAATAAAAGTGAATTTTAAGCAGCTACCGTTCTGTCGTTATTTTCTGTGGTCGGCAACCTAGTGCTAACGCTCCGTCGAATTCTTGAGACATCGAATGTTGAGTGAGGGAACACAAAGCCGAGCTTAGCCTCGTGACCAGAGCGAAAAAAATAAAATATTCCCCTAAGTGGGAATCGTACCCACACCCGTCGTGTTTACAGTCGCACGACGGCCTCGCTTTCACGTTTTTACTTTAATTTAAAATTAAACCGTAACGAATGTAATCGCGGACACTTATCGTATACCTACTTTCAGTTGTGCATAATTGCGGAATTGATTAAATTAAATATAATAATAAAAGAGAAGAGTTGCACTTTGTGGCGTAGGGACACAAGGATGTGACGGTTTTGGGTTCGATCCCCAATCAAGAGAATGTTTTTCTTAATATTTTAATTTCTTCGCACTGGCACTATACCAAAACCCTTAAATTCCTCTACTCCACACGCAATGCCTCGAAAGGTTTCCTTTGCCTACCCTGCTGTCTGCGGGATACAGCGTGAAGCCGTTTTTTTTTGTTATAAAAGAAAAAGCATCGTTCGCAATGTGACATATTATATTAGCCGGCTTACGTAAAAGTGGTTGCGTTAACGTATATGTCGTCACAAGGCCAACCGCTTGTGATAGCTATTCAACAATAACATTCGTAAACGTCTTTTATATGAGAAAATGCATCGTAATTCTTTATCGATTGTGTGTTTTAAATTATATTATGGATATATAAAATATTTTTTGTTTTATATTTATAGTTAGATAAATGGGCGCAGTGGCACTAAGTGACTGTAAACGCGTAATGTTAAGAGTTCGATTCTCATTCTAGGAAATGAAATATTTAATATTTTCATTTGTTTGATCTGATGTTTGGGGCAAAGCTCGAGGTTGAGTTCCGCTACTCAATCCAGAATTGGGCGGAAAGTTGGAAACAGAAATATTCTAACTGGTTAGAATCCCTCTGCCTAGCCTGGTGTGTGCGGGAAACAGCGTGAAGCTGATTTAATTTATAAAATTTTGGTATCGATATCGATACCAAAATTAACTAATTTACTAATACAAATAATTTTAACCTTTTAAATATTTAAAAGGTTAAAATTATTTGTATTAGTTTCTGCATAATGATTCGACGAGTCTTTCGAGGGCTATAAGGTATAATGAAATAATGAAAATAAATAAATAATGTATTTATAGTTTTTCATCGTTTGGGTCTACTTATACAATATAGAGTTACAAATATACAAAAACATAGTACTTTTTTCACTTTTTGTGCAATATATTATATATCGGTAAAATTTTTCATAATTACAACCTATATCATGTACATCAATATATAACAAAAGGGTAGTTTGCAAGGTTTTCAATCGCTCTTCGCTGTTGCACTTAGATGCGTATTAAACGGGATAGTAATCGTATTAAGCATCGACTAATGTTTGTAAACATGTCTCCACTTATAGATACTTACGTAAAATGGCGTATTACGCGAGAAATCGTATTGAACGTAATCGTGTTTAAGGTCTATATGAATAAACAATCAAGTCCCTTCACAGCTGTAGGTATTTCCCCAAAAAAAAAAGATTACGCACGGACACACATACCAACGTATCATATTGACATTATTCTACTTTGATTATGTCAGTCGCGACTGCAACAAAGAACGAGTATTTTTTTTATACTAGCGGCTTTACGCACTAATTTGTATTGTAAATATTGATACTTATTATATTGTTACTAGTTGCCGCCTCCGCGTTTCGAGGTTTTGCTATTGACATTTCCTATGAAGGTCTCGAGAGTGGTAGAAGTCGTGATTTTGCGTAACCTCACCTCATCGGTCGCGGCTTAGCTCAGTATTTTAGTATTTTAATACTGTCGGGCGAACGTTGATGAAATATTTCAATATTCCGTCTCTAATTTCCACAGTTTGAGAATTTTCTGTGCAATCGAAATGGGGATTGAATGTGAGTTTGTGCTGTTTATTTTTTTTTTTACAACAAGTGATATATTTACGAAATGAAATATTCGTGAATTGGACAAAGTGAATGATATATAAAAAAAAAGTTATTATGTTATTATGTGTGTTGTTATGTATGTCATTAATTTATTACGATATTCAGTGGAAATGACAAATATTTTAACATTTTTACAAGTAATCACCCTTCCTTTTTCCTGTTTTAATCACTTATTAGTAATTGTTTTGTTTAGCTTATCACTTGTTTTGCTTTGGACATCATTTGCGAAAAAGTCATCAAAGCGCGCGCTTGCACTTAGTTTCATTATTACCTACTGATAGTAATGTATAGAGCCGCAGTGCATAATTTATGGGATTATTAACTATATAGATAGTTAAAAAGTTTTAAAAGTTATTGTGAAAGTAAGAATTTGTATGAAATGGTTCAAATACTTCAGTCTTCAAGTAATTATAATGTTTATACAAACAAGTGAAATGTATTTATAAACCGGTATAAGATCTTGCAATATTGCATTCGAGCGTATCGACTTTACATTTGAGACAAAAAATAAATATTACTTATGTTATTCAATATGTTCATAGATATTTTTAATATTGTTTTTTTTTTACATTTAAGTTCAGAAAATACTGAAGTGTTTTTTTTTAAATAAGTCTAGGTTAATAACTGAATGATTATTTAGTTGTAGGGTCTAATATGCATTATTAATATCTGTATACATTTAAACAAATTTACACTTTTTACTTTTTGGAATAATTGAACCCACTGTAATTGCAGTAGCGCAAGAGCCCGAAGAGAAGAAACCTGAACGGCCTCCCGCCAAAACGAGCCCACTGTATCCCATATTGAATAAGTACACCGAGAAAACTGCCTCTGTCAAAGAACTCACTACGTCTAAAGTTAGGTAAGTTGATATTTTTTTTTTATAATGTATATAGGTTTTGTTAAAGGGGATATACCAAAAAGGGGGATGGGAATATACCAAAAATATACATAATAAATTATATAAATTATTATTATTTTATAAAAAATCTTGGCAACTTTAAAAGACACACAAAAGTAAGCTTAGTAAGAATTGATGGCTTATTTAGCGAAAACGCTTGCATTGTTTTCATAAGAGGCACGGGTTCGTGTCCATATAGGTACGTTAATATTTTCATACGTTTCGTCAAAGCCGAAATTTATAGAATAAATCTTATACTTTAAAAAAAAGAAATCAGCAATTTGAGCTGTGTGTATGTTATATTTTGCAGTATTCGACGATCTATTTAGTCTTAAATTTTTTTCTACAATTTTTTGCGGCAAATTATAATATTTTATTAAATAAAATATTAACTTAGGGTCTAAGTTTAATAAAAATCTATTTAATCTATATTTAATTTAAAGTTAATTATAAATCATTAACCGTACATAAATGTCTCGACTTGTGTTGCTGCTGTGATAAATCATTAATTAATGCAATCAGTAGGAAATTGGACTATCGCACTAGGACGATAACATATCCATATAGATCCATCCTATTTCACAAGGAAAATGTTTATATGGAGATACACTAGTTTCACAGATTATGTTGTGTAAACAGAATTTTGTTACTTTTTTTATGAAATGTATAAATATAAGTATAATAATATCTCTAAGTACTGAAAATCTTGAGTTTTTCTTTTGATATTTGATTCATTTGTTATCCAAATTCAGTACAATTTTGTAAATTATAACTGCTACTTTAAAAAATAATAGAACTATTTTACGTAATGGAGTTTTTTCAAAAATTTTCTTACTTGCATAAATAAATTTGAGAAAATTTCCTTTACGCTTGACAATTACATAACAAGTAGTCAATCTTTTTTAAATATATACTTTACTCTTCAATAGTTATATTTTCAACATTTTCCTTAGAATTTTAATAAAATCATCGTTAATGTTTTAAATATTTCATAGTTTTGCAAAACAATTTCCTCGTATTGCATATTGACTACTAACCATTTTATTGTTCTACAGTAATGATACATCTTCCTTTTTTGTAATTATAAATTGCTATAGATTTGTAAATGGGTTGAAAATAAATTGTAATTTACAATTGTAATTTAGGTGTCCATTTCAAAATATTTCTGTTTCTTTTAACGTATGTGTAAAGTATATACTTTGTTGAGTTCCGTCATTAAACAAGTAATCTCATTATTTGGGCAGGAATTAGAAATATATCATTTTTTTCAGTTTTACACTATATCCTGCATGTAGCAGGGTAGGTAGAGGGAGCCTAGCCTTAAGACATACCGTTCACCACTTTCTCCCGAATTTTGGAGGAATTGCGTGTTGAGTGATGGAACTCAATGCCTCCTCGAGTGGGAATCGAACCCACTACCTGTCGCGTTTACAGTCACAATTATGTGCCCAACATAATTGTGACTAAAAACGCGACAGGTTTGGGTGTAACATATAATAAACTTATTGCAGCGTACATAAAGAGAATACTGTAAGCAAAGAAAGTAGCACACACAGCACAGTCACGCACACGAATAAGAATGAAACAGAAAAAACGGTTCATAGTGAAACGGTCAATGATGGCACCCTAGAACGAGATGGACAGGTATGATTTTACATATTCTTATATTATATTTCTAGCGTAGATGTTTTGTTTTGTCAACTACCCACATTATAGTGGAGGAGAACCTAGTGTTAAGACACTTTGTATCCAATACTTCGAGGTCGAGACGTTGCGTGTTGAGTAGCGGAACTCAACGCCGCGCCCTGTCACTTAATAAATATAATATTAATTATAATAAATAGTATATGTTTAACCATAATATAATAACACATATTTTTATTTTCATTTCAGGGTAAGAAACCTCCAGTGCCATTAAAGAAGAGTCCGTCTTCTACATCGGGTGTAGGTGGACTGTTTAGCGGTCTGAAGAATAAAATGATGTCTTCTTCGGATAAAACGTAAGAAGTCTATTATTTATTTCATTTTTTACCTAAGACTATAGTCCATTACAATTTTGTAAACATTTCTAATTGTATAATTATCTAAATCGAACTACTCAAACAGAAAAAATCGAGTGTAAATATAAAAAATATGTACATCGAATTGAGATTCTCTTCGGTTTTTTTTTACTTTTTAAATGCTCCCAAACTTTCAGGTAAATTTCAGACAATCACAGATAGAATAATGACAAACCTACGATAAAATAGTGCAGATGCCCAAAAACTTAAGATTTGTAAATTTTTACAATTTTACAATTTATTTTCTAGGGAAAAACAAGCACCACTTCCAGCAAGCACTACAGAATGGGATCGCACAGATGGCGCAGCCAGTACCAAGCCCGCTTCCCCCGCCGCTACTACTAACACGTTCGACCATATCGAGAGGAACTCCATACTGAACGATCCTAGAGCTGGCAGGTTTGTGTACTTAATATATAGGTTTAATATTGGCGATGTTTTTTATAGGGTAGTTAACGTTTGAGGCAAGTTGTAGTGCAGGAGCACAAGTGTGCGCTGTAAATGCTACTGGTTGTGGGTTCGATCCCCACCCCAGGAAACGAAATATTTATTTAAATACATATTTTCATCTCTTCGCTTTGGTGTAGGGGAAAGCGCGGCGTTGAGTTCCGCCACTCAATACGTAATGCAATAACAAACTAAGACATACATTTTCCCAACAATAAATTTTCTCACATATCTCCTACGTGCTGACAGATGATTTACAAATTTTATTATATGTACAGATAAATATATTAAACTTATATAAATTATAATATTGCAGAGTGAAAGCGCCAAGACGAAGGCCGCCGAGTCAGGCGCTTCGTGACGATACACCCGCTCAGATCGGACTTACTAATGGACATGAAGGTAGTAAATATTATTCAACTAAACTCTATAAAATCATATATATTTTTTCAAGCAGATTTAATTTTGATTTATTTAATATATACGGTTAGTAGTCAGGATTGTGAATCCGTATGACTGATGGCCGGGATAATCAAGCTATACTGTACGACGGAAAATTTCACAAAACATCTTCAAAAAATCACTTTCTAACAGTACCCACAGATAAGCCAACAACAGAAAAGCAGGAAGAAATAAAACCAAGAACAAGAGAATGGGAGAAACACAGAGCACCGTGGATGGAAGAGCTAAAACTGAATCAAGCTAAGAAAACCAGCTTCGGATCCGAGGGGAAGTCCCGCTCTGTTTCCACTTCGTCGGAGGCTAACGGTGTTGCCAGTAAAGCGGGTGGCGGAAGTACGGATAGGTATGTAGAAAATTTTATTTCCTCGTTATGGAAACCAAGCAAAGCGCGGTGTTGCGTACTGCCACTTAACACGCAATGATTCGCAAACTTGGCGCACAGTAAGTAACGGAGTGTCTTAATACTAGACGACTCTTCACGGCCCTGCTATAACGATACAGCGTGACCCTAAAAAAAAATGTCATGCAAATTGGGCGGTGCGTGGTTAACGAAGTGTTTTAACACTATGTTCCTTGAACTGTAAAACTAAAAAAAAAAAAATTATACAAATAATTTAATTATTATAATTCCACAGTTTTCAATATTGCTACAAATCGTTTAGCTTATGCAAATATCTAATAAATGATGCGTAGTTATATTTTATGTGTACTTTATTGCCTCAAATATATACTTGACCCTGACTCAAATAATTTTAATATGGATGTCACAATTGAATAACATCTTTTATCTTGTACCAACAGTTCTGCAAAAAGTAGAGAAGGGTGTTTTAATGGGAACGAAGTGTACACACTAGGTTTCTCGGTTACGTTTTGCTTACGCTGCTATGTTCGAGATACAGCGTAAAGCTAAAAAAAACTACTTCAATAAATACTACTTTTTCATTACGTTCTTCCTTTTTCAGTTCCTAGTCTCATCATTGTATTAAAAACATATCTTATTTACCTATAAATATATTTTAATTAATAAATGATGTTATAAGTTTATCTAATGCCTCAAGACACTCGTCATTTTTCATGGCCTCGCCGCGAATGAATTATTAAACAATGATGTAATCATTCAATAAATAATTATTGTTAGTCACTATACAGGTTATTGCAGAATAACATAGATATTACTAGCCCTTTGTAAATAAAACACATTATAAAGTAATATTTCCTTAAATTATCATTATTTATTCTTTTTCCCAAGGCTTTTGGAATGCGGCTTAGAAGAGAAACGATCGTCACATTCAATGGAAATGTCTAAGAGCACGTCGTCAATAAGTAATAGAATATCTGTGTTGGAAAGTCTTGAAACTAGTTTAGAGGTAACATAATTTTATTTTTATATTAATTTTATTCAATTTGTCTAATTGGTGTTACTTAAAAGTTACAATTTAAGTGTAGTGTTTTATTTTAGGGGTATTTTTTTATTAATAATGGCTAACTAAAGAATATTATAAATATTTTTGTATAGAGTCAGCCCTATAGATGGACCAGTAACATTACGATGTAATCGAATTCCAAAGTTTTTCTATTATATTGTTTAGTATTATTATGCGGATTCACCTCCTTGATCAAATAAAATAGACTAAGAGTTGTGTATCACACTTTATCGATAGACAGACTATCCAATATGAAAAGATTTTTAATTCGAACCTGAGAAAAGTGTGGTGTGTGAAAAACATTTTTTTTAGTTTTATGATGTTAGATACATTGATTTCAGGTGAAAACTCGACATTCGATAGAAACCAAGAAAGATACACCGCCAGAATTGCCGACAAGTAAGCCACCGCCGTTACAGTCGCCCACCGCCGCTGGTAACTACTTAAATTAGTTTTTTTTTTGCATTCATCACTTAATTTATTTAGTATATTTTGCAGTAATATTATTATACCTAAATAAATTTCAGGTCGAACATTAACAACAATGTTAGACGAAATAAAAAAACCTCCTGCCCCCTCTCCCCCATCGGCTTCAGCAAGAACTAGTGACGTTGAGAAATCACCAAAATTGGACAAATCTATCGAATTGAAAGAAACTAACTCGATAAACAAGTTTAGTATCGAGAAATCGAGTTGCATAATCGAGAAAAGCGATAAGTTAGAGGAAAAGAGTACTGGCACTTTGGAAAGGCGAATCCATTCATTTAAGGCGGATAAGGAAGGTTCTGATGTGTTGATAGCACAGCTTAACGACAGGGTAAGTTTTTTTCACCTTCACGCTGTATCCCGCATACAGTAGTGTATTTTATAGAGAGTGTTGTCAACGTATGACTTAGTGGTCACAGCATTTGAATGGTTTCTAAGAGACAAGGGTTCAAATCTTGCTATGTTAATTTTTTTATACACTTTTTAAAAAATGTATTTTTCTTTCGTAAGTTTGGAATAATCATGAATTAAAAATCCCACTGAGTTTCTTGCACCGGTTCTTATCAAGTCTGAGGCATTAACATTAGTGAACTGGTGGAAAATTATTTGACATTCGAAAAATGAAGTATGTAACTGATACTACAAATTTTGAATAAAATTATTTTACTTTGACTTTAACTTTATATATGTTAAAAAATATAATCTTTCTATAATCATAAGCGGCTGTAGTTTGGTCAACTCGTGGTCTTTTAGTGACTCGGCAACAAAAAATAATAGTATTATGATATTTATTATGTTATTATGATAGACTTCACTAGGTTTTAATAAAAATTTACAAATTTGAATTGCAAAAATTATAACAGCTAATTATTTTTTTACAGATATTAAACTTAGAGAAGCTAATAGAAGTACAAAATGCGAAATTTAACGCCGCCATTGAAGATCTAACAAGTAAATTGAAGCAAGAAACGGATAAAAGACAAGCGTTGCAAATGCAGGTGGAGAAATTAGCACATTGTGTCACACAAGTATAGGACCCTCTGTTCTATGTACTCTGTATGGAGATGTCAGTGAAAATATACTTAAACAATTGGAACACGATTATCCGGTATTATCAGGTATATTTATCTATATAGACGCGTGCCATTGGCTCAAAAGATAAATTTTGGTTAAGTGACTTCTATTAGTATTAGTAATATTTAATAAAAAATATGCGTACATATTTTAAATGCACGATAAAATATATGCATAAGTACTTATGTATATATTTTATTTCACGATTTTAGACACCAATTAATTTTAATTAACCTAGTGTTACACTAGGTTCCGAGGTTCTCACTAGATTCTCTAGCGTTAGTTGTCCACTAAGACATTTCCGTTCCCCGCTTTCCGCCGATTTATTTTACCGCAACGGCCTCATGCGAACGCTTCACATAGATATATCTCAGTAACATATAGTTTTGTAATCCTACACTATTTTCACTGACAGCTTCGTATACATAAATATATAGTAAAATATAGCCTGTCTAGTATATTATAGGTATTTGCGGAATAAAATACCCGTTTAGGGTTATAATGTCGATTTTATACTCGAGTGCAGAAGAGTATACACATCTTTTGTAGATATAGATGTAGTCTGAGGTATTATTTAGATACAGTATTTCTGAATAATTGGGCTTTTATTCCTACAGTTTATGATTGACGAATGTTCGATTTTAAACAGTCATCGCCAATATGAATAAAAATGTCAATATATTGTTTATGTACACATAAATCAGTGTTGCCAGATTTTTTCTTGGGGAAAAGAGAGATGTTAAAAATTTTAAGGAAAAAGCGGGGTTCTTTCGCCAAAAACGGGACATAGGCAAAATATAAATGATCATACTTATCCATATATTGTGTGATAGATAGCGATTTAAAGAAAGATTTTTTTAATAGAATAATATCTCTATATATACTAAAAATTATCGTAGAGCGTGGATTAACAATTGAAACTGGGTCAATGTCTTTCCTTTTCACGACATTCAATTTTGTGCTAAAAATTGGGAGGTCTGACAACACTGACATATATCGATTTTATGTAATTGTGAATATGTCATAGATATACGTAAAATCGATTTGAATTCGACTAATAAAATCTTATCAATTAATAATACGTAAACCGATTTACGAATTATGAGATATCTCTTATACACACGAAGTGGTAAAAACCATCAAGATTACGTTTTTATGACAATAGAATAATATCGATAATATTTTATATTTTTTTGTAACATTACAGTACTAGAGAAGTTTTAAGTCTTAGAAGATATTAACTTTTTAATTTTTGAATCAATATCGATTATAAAATTTTTATAAAGACACAGAATAGAAATATTTTTAATATAAATAAATTATTTATATAATTAATAGTAAAAGACCCCCTAGTACAATGTCCTATTTTGTAATAACTCAGTAAGATTTAAATATGCTTCAATAATGTTTATTCAAAATATAGACAGCTTTCCTTTCTTTATACGATTAAATAAAAATTAAAATAACCTAGAACTGTCGAAATTGAGAATTTGTACATGCATTTAGTGTCTAGTCTTCAAATATATAAAAAAATACAAAATCAGACGAAAATATATTTTTTTGGCTTGAAATATTTTTTTTTGTAAATTACCTTCAAAATGCGACAGTACTTAAGTCAATACGTAGGTTGTAGAAAGGCCTTATACATTACTGAGGTTATAATTATATTATAAATAACAATTAAGATTGTTGAATGTTGTCTCTTCTTACTGTACCTTTATTTAGTTTTATATTTAGTGCTAATGCGTTTTATATATGTATATCTTTTAATTAGCTAAATACGGTGTTATCATGTAACTTAATGTAATTAGAGCACGTGGTATATTGAATTCAATATGAAATTTTGTATTTGAATATAAACAAGTGAATAAGTTTGTATTTTATATTAATTTTGAGTCATATATCTTGCTCAAAATAAATAAGAAACTATAATACGGTCGACGAGTTGTGGCCGCCCTGAACTAGCTGAAAATTCCTGCGCCTGAAGATTGCTGAATTTTTCTTAGTTTCATTATTTTCTTCCCGAATCAACAATGACTAAGTAACTTCAGGTCGGCCACGATCCGTCGACCGTATTATACGTTTGTTAATGTAAACTTTACTAACACGATTTTATATAGAGGAATGTATGAAACCTAATTTTATTTTGAATTTAAAGTACGAATGAATAAAAATGTGATAGTTTCTAAATGTGTACTCGGGAAGTACAAAACTTAAGGTACATCAAATCCAAACAGTAAAGTTTTACAAAAGTCGTGCCATTATTTTTTAATTTGAATTCGCGCAATAAGACGTTGGGCATATTATTATTAATATAAGTAAATTATCTAAATATATGATAGTTCTAAAAGTTATATTTGTATGAGTATAAAATTGTGATTTGCACATTCCAAGCTAAAAATATATACTTATTGTAAATAAATAACCACTGCTTTCTATATATCCTATATGAAACGCACAATTGTATGACAAACCAAAATGTATGTAAAATGTATTATTCATTATTTTGCTATATGAGTGCTATAATTATAAATAATTCCCTTTTTCGTTCAATAAATTGGTTATTTACATTTTAGTACACGACATTTTTTAAATATTGAACACAAATGTTTTATGGAAATTAATAAATCACAAATTAGAAGTATTAATAATTTAGAAGTAATAATAAAATGTGTAATTGAATTTTTTGAAATCAAAAATAAATAATTTAATTATATAGCTTTAATGAAAATAATGATTTCAATGGAATCAATGTTCATATTTAAATTAAATGCATAATATTCTTTTAAATCGACTTGAGCAGTGGAAATGTTTATTACTTTAGTAAATATTTTCTTTTTACTTTTTTCAACGATTAAATATAACCGAGGTTATAATTTTCTTAACTTTTACATTCGAAACATTTAAAAAGAATAACTTTATTCGAACGAAATGTTAAATTAATCACCTTCAAAAACTTATTCTATATCAACATTAGTAACTAGAAAATGTCTTTATTTTTAGTTCACAAACACTATTTTCTAGTTTATTAGAAGGTTTGTAGGTAGATAAAATTTTTGTAGAATATTTCAAAATTTTTAAATTATACACGATTTAAAAAAAACTTTTTATAATAAAGTTAAAATGGAAAATGTTATTTTGCATCAATAATAAAATAAATACGTAATAATAAATCCATTATAACGCATGTAATTTTTGTTACAATTTTCGTCATCCTATAATCAGAATTTTCCTTTTCACTCTCATTTTCACAGAAAAGATAAAAAATCAATCAATATTTACACAGAAAATATAAAAAATTTTTCTTCAGAAAGCATTTATGTAATATTATTTTTAAAATATTTTCTGTATAAATATTATATTGTTTATAAAATAAATGGGTTTCCTTATTCCGTTACAAGTAACAATGTACCTCTATACAAAACATATCCCTAGATTCATTCCTACATTAAATAAATTTATATTCACTGTAATTTTTATTATGAATATTATGAGATTTGGAATATGGTTGTGTTGTACCATCCATTTACATATTTTTTTTATGTATTAAAATTAAATAAATTTTATGTATTACAACGATTATTTTATGAATGTTTAAGATTTCTTCAGTTAAAAGGTTAATTAATATACTGAATTAATAATTTTATATCAAAACTGTTGTCTTTTGTTTCGTCCATCACTGAATTTGTCTATACATGTATAAAGTATACGTCTTTTTATTAAATGCTATTTTATCGTATGTCGCACGTTCCTATTAACATGGTAATATGTGCAATTCATCTACTTTTCAGTGGGAACAATTATAAGGAATAATGAGATTTTAATACAAAACTATTAATTAATTAATTTAAACATAATTTTTTATAATTTTGTCACTTGCCAGTCACACTTAAATTATATAATGTGGTTATGAAATATCTTAAATAATTAATTATTTTATGAAATAATCTAAGAATTATTACTTTTTCACATCATTAATAGAGAATAGCGAACATATGTATTATTAATAGGGACATGCGATATTTAACGCTTAGTATGGAGTGTATTGTGATATTGCCTAACGCTAACTAAAACTATTCGTAAATCATTTCAATGGCTTTAATAGTGCGCAAATAATATTGTAACTTTATAGAATTTTTATTGTGCAAAACTTTAACGCTTTACTTTGTAAGCAATTAAATATTCGCATATTATAATTATAGTGTTGATAATACAAATTAGCAATTAATAGGATATTTATGACAAGTATTTAGGGTTTAAATGATTGTTTGTTCAGTTATTTATATATTGATCGAAGGCCATGTAAATGTTTGATTTATTTAATACACAGGTGTCACTTTGAACAGTAAGAAGTTTATGTAGTTTATTTTGTAAACTCGTAAACTTTATATCATTCACACTAAAAGAATTACTTCTTTATTTTTTTTTAAATAATAGTCCCAATATTTTGTTTTAAAACACTTCTTGACATAGAAGCAAATTGTTTTGAAACAAATTATGTTTTTCTTCAACGTGATTTCTATAGCAAACTTTATAAATATTTCAGCATGTAGAGTCCACTTTATATGTGTACCTGAAATCTCTGCAATGTGACGCTTTTCATACAAATTGGTGGCACTCAATGTGACATTTCATCGTTTTTAGTATAAAAGCCGTGCCAAGTTATTTTTTTAATTGAAAACATCCAAACGCATTTGTTATTTTAATTTTTAAGTTTCATGCAAACTGAAACAAAATGTTATTGCAGTTCAAAATATATCAATAATAATGACTAATTATGATTATTAATAAAATATTCGTCAATTGCATTTAATCCGGTGTAAATATATATAAATAAAAAGGAGCTTTTGTATGTACATAAGCTTGGGAAGTACATCGGTACATGAAGTTTATCAAATAAACTATAGTGTATTATAAAATATGTTAGTACTTAATTTATTTTCCATATTACATACATATATACTGCCCCGTCTCATGCATTCCTAAAATTTTTACGGATCAGTATATTATTCATATTATGAGAATAAATAAATTTATAACTGTATTTATTTGTTTTATTTCCCCACTTTTAATGATTTTACAGCTAATTTTTACAATGACTGAAAAAGGTTTATAAGTTTTCATTATTTGTAAGGTTATTACATTGAAACATTACGATTTACAGATTTTTTTAATTTAAGATTTTGAATTTGGTGAATACATTTTAAATATTTTTTTTATGGTTTTTATTTTTCATATTATTAAAATAAAGAGTCAAATTCTAAGAATTTCTATGTTACAGTCCATAGTTCAAAAATAAATTTCATCTCGCATATCAAATATAATGAAGATAATGAAAATATGGATAGAAAAAAACATTCAGAAAAATCAATATTATAATATAACATCATTAGAAAGTTGCCTTACAAAAAATATAAAATTAAAAAATTTTACAAATATTGCACCATTGTATAAAAAATATAGAAAAACATTACATATAATAATTGAACAAATAAGTTGATACTGCAAAAAGTCTATTCTAAACATCATTACTTAGAGCTAAACTATTAAAATATGGCACCATGTTCTCATGAAAACCAGAAGCTGAATTTATTATACATTTTATTTTTATTTAAGACAATGTGCAGGTAGTATGAGAGTAGAGTTAAGCCACTCTGTCAGGGGACGGAGGGGCTCTACTCTACTCTTAAGGCATATACGGCTTAAATTTTCGAGACAGTTGGAGTGGCGGAACTACGCCGTAGAAATAGTAGCCGCCGTAGTCGTATGAAATCTCAATAGATATATTTACATAATCGAAAATTTAAATCGGAATCAAGTACGGTATTTATCTTTTCTATGTTATGTACATAAAGAAAGTTAAAGTTTGTATTATATTATGTACGTCGTTAAACGGAAGATAAATCTTGCGGAAACTAATCATAAGTCGCTATTGAGTATGAATCGATTTCCTTCAGAGTGTTTTCCGGTGTATTTATATACACATTTTCCATATGCACCTGAAATATATATTAAAATGATATAATTTCACTCACTGTCTCAGTATTTTACATTTGCAAATATATCATTAATACTTGTATTGATAAATAATATTGTATGAGTACGATGCCTGCAATAATACGATTCACTTTTCATATAGAGTTGTTTTTACATTTTCAATGTGGATCCATTTTTTTGTTAAAGTAGTAACAAAAAAATGATGATAGGTACCGCTAACTTTATTATATCATCGTGTTCTAACCGTCAAAAAGTTTTTTTTTTTTAACTAAATAATAATCTTACCTTTATGTTTCCCCAGCGAATTAAGGTCCACAGGCAATGGTCGTGCATTAGTGTTAATGACGGGTGACACTTTTTGCATATTATCGGTAGTAGGTCTCCGCACTCGCATGAACTCTCCGCGTATGGAGGCCTCCCGTCTCTCCGCTAACGAAACACGACGAGAATCCAGAAATTTAAGATTTTGTAGTTTGTATAATACGAAATATCTGAAATTTGTTTGTTTAAATTGAATTTTTACACGCAATTAAATAATTGAGGCAATTAGTTATTTATTAATATGACTTATTGTCAGGTTTTTTTGTTCTTTTTGTTCCATTACCCACTTTAAATTAAGCTTAAAATTCATAGCAATAAGTGTGGATTTATTGCTTTAACCATACATTTATTTTATATGTATACGAGTATTATTATCATTTTCTATGAGAAATTTAAATAAGTGTTTAATTTCTTTAACTCACCTATACCTCTGGTAATCAGCATCATCTTTATCCTGGTCTGACAGTTGGTTCGGACACGCTTTGTTACTTAATAAGCTCAAATATGTAATTGATGGAAATTTTTCATTTATTTTGTTTATTACTGATTCTAAATCCGTTATCTACAAATAAAATATGAATATATTATTTAATACTATAAAACAAATAAGAAGGACTTTGTGAGACCGGGCCACAAGCGTGCGAGTGCGTGCGGTACCAAGGCCACTCAACAGAATTCGGCGGAAAGTGGGGAGCGGAGTGTCCTAACACTAGTTTCTCCGCCTAACCTGTTACATGCCACACCAATGAAAATCTTATATATTTCATTCCTTGAGTGGGAATCGAATCCAGAACCTGTGGATATGTGATATTAGTGTTATAACAATATATTACGTAAAACTTACCTGATTGTTATTTATTGATAGAGTTTTTAATTTCGGTAAATGTGGAAAGTTTAGTGAGTCCCCAATTTTATTGTTATCTAAAATTAATTCTTCTAATCGAGTAAAGTTCTCTAGCCCTTTCAAAGTTTCTATATTGTTATAACTGAAACAATGGAGATTTTTAAAGTATAATTAGTAACGTAAAATCCTTTAGATAAGATACTTTGCATAATTTACTTATTTATTTATTTAAAAAAAATCTAAATATTTATAAATTAAACGAAATAAGCAAATGCGTTGTAAAAGTGAAAGTAAACATGTTTTTAAATAAACAAATATGTAAAAAATATACAACGATACCAATAAACATGCTTAACAAATAATAAATTATAGCAACTGACTCTTCCGTTTATGTTCAACATAATAAAGTCTCGAGCTCGATAATAAAGCTTATATTGCGCATAAATATTTTCTTGTTTCGAGCAGAAAAATACAATTAAGAAACATAATTAATAAATTGAAGTGACGTCCACCGAGTACAATACCGAAGCCTATATGGGAATGTAGTAAATAGTTCCATAACCTACACATGCGAAAATAGGGAAAACGTAGTACGAAAATCAGACTTCATAAGGTATATTTTTTCAGTTTCACGAGAGAGGGAACTTAGTGTTAAGATATTCCGCTCCCAACTTTTCGTTGAATTCTGGAGGCTTTGCGTATTAAGTGGCAGAACTCAACCCGCGCTTTCACTCAAAATCAGATCGAAGAAATGAAAATATTAAATATTTAATTTCCTGGAGTGAAAGTCTCTCTATGTACTCTTTTTTATAGGCCACGTATGAAAATGAAAAAGGGTTTCAGGGAAGCGAAAATTCAATACTTCTAACTTATTAGCCGAATAATACCGTGTTTGAACACATTTCCTGAAATTATATTTGTTCAGTTGAATGTAAACGTTGAAACATGGAATCCTAAAAATAATGAGCTTGCTTTCATTAGCAACAACGACTTTGAAAATTTACGCCTGTTTTAATGAAATAAAGATTATATTTATGTTAATTACAAATGGCTTTATTTACCTACTGGTCATTATTGAAAATAAAAAATAAAGTATATGTACATACATTTATAAATAGACTTTTTCTCTGAAGAGTTTAATTATAAACCAAAATTCGATTGTACTTCTTGATTTGAATTCTGTTTCATAATATGTAGATAAAATACTAGTCTAGTAAGCTCTGAGGTGTTCCTAGTAAACTAGTTCCTGTAGGTAATATTAAGGTCCTGAACGCATCATCACATGAGCTCGTTGATACCATAAGCCTCGTTTCATAAGGATAGAATTATTACGAGTGGGTCAAATTCAGATTCTTATCATTTGTAATACAGAATATAAGTTCGACCTGATATAAAAGCGTGATATAAAAGTAGGTAGGAGATATCAAACAAACATTACCGGTTTCGTCTCCAAAATGACATTCATGTAGTTTTAAGAGCCATCTCTAAAGATTATCTTTTTTATATATCGACAACGAAAGTAGGCAGTCATTTTTAACTAAACTATAAATCTACAATATCTTGTTGTATAGGAACTTTAGTAGTTCAACATGAAAAAAGATTTTATATAGATTTAGGTTTTTTTTTTCGCGCATAGCAAAGCAGGCAGAGGGAACTTGGCTAAGACACTCCACTCACACTCCTCATTCTCATTAAGACGCTGACCCCCCTGAGAAAATGTCTCTAAATACACCAATGGGTATACATATATATTTTTATTATCGAACACACTGAATAAATATTTAATGTATAAATTTCTGTAAATGTATTAAATGTTATTATAAAAATGTCATATACACAAGCGAATAAAAATGAAAAGAAGAAAAGAAAGAAACAAAATAAAAATGTCATATATCCAAATGTCATGCAAAACTCTACGTACAAACTCAATTAGCTGTAACTCAACTAATTTCTAATATTTCATAATAAACGTCATAAAATCTGTCAAGACCGTTTGACTAATGAGTTGACCTCGTTAAATGTAATAAACTTACCTGAGGTCTAAGTAATTTACTTTAGAGCCATACATATTCCATAATGCCGGCGGTATCCGTTGACAGTCCTGGCCGCAATAGCTTAACTGAAAAGAAGTACTTATTTAATACGAACATAATAAAAAAGCATATTTGCTAAAAGAAATATATTTTTTTGAGGCTACTCGTGGCGCGAAGCACAAGCGTGTGACTGTAAACGCGATAGGCCGTGGGCTCGTGGTTGGGGCAAATCGCGGCGTTTAGTTCCGCCACTCAACACGTAATGCGTTCAGAATACGGCGGAAGTGAGAAACGTAGCGACGACGGGGTGTCACGACGGCCACAAGTTATATATATATATATATTTAATACACTTTTTAAGAGAATTAGGGCTAATCTTTTACGTACTACGCGACTAAAGATGTTTTAGGACGTAGGAGGAATGTCAATATGTGATCGATCATTTCAGCGGTGAAATATGTACTTAGAAATCCAGAGTTATTTACCGTATCTATTTCACTAAAGAAACTCTTGCCAACTATATAAAAAGTAGTATTTTTGTTAAGACAATCTGTTCCCCACTTTTCCGAAATTTCAAGAGGGAACGGTGCGCTTTGTCATGTTACCAAAGCGAAGCCATGGATAATTTGCATTGAACCCACAAACGTCGCAGTTACATTTTATAGTCACACGCTGAGCTCCTGCACTTTTCTTGAAAATTAGAATGAACTCTACTGGTTTGACTCGTTTCATCGTATTTGCAATTATAACTCGTAAATTCTAATTACTCTAAATATTAACAAACATCTAACAAATTGCTTGGTATACTAATAATAATTAATACATAAATATTTATAATTTAAAATTCTCAACTCATAAATAATAGATGAGGTAAGCGTTGATGTTGATATATTATAATTAATTGCTTATAATTATTATTACCAAAAACTGTATTTGTTTCCGATATTCTATTTTAATAGTTACAAAATATGTCGGCCATCGTGGGCATATATAGAGATTATCCGGTACTGTAGTATTTTCTTATATTCCAGACAATTTTTTTTATAAGTAGGTAATTTTTGGAGTGGGCACAAGAATACAACATTTGAAATTATTATAACAAATAGAATTATTATACTTAATATCACGTTATCGATTTACCAAGGACTGCATGAAGAGATAACCCAAAGCTAAATCTAGGTTGGCATAATTTACACAAATAAATATATACTCTAAAAACAAATGTTTTTGTATATATGTTACTCCTTTTATATTTAATATTAATTAATTCAATATTTTTATTTATTATAATCGTTATATTTTTTTATTAAAGTTTAATTTTAATATCATAAATATAACAACCAGTGCATTATTAAGGTACATTTAGTACATTTAAAAACTAGTAGTCCGCCCACGCCACGTATTCGCCCGCTCTTAATATACAGTTAGTTATTTAATATTATGTATTTAAGTGTATTTAGTTAGAGAAAATAGAATGATTATTTTGTATGGTTATCTTTAGTTAGATACTGATATACACTAAATGAATTATAATTTAAACAAGAATGTTATATTTAACAGAAACATTATTACATAAGTATGTATCTGGGCGGTGAACGCTGACATACTCGAGCGCGATGAACGCTGTTTTTTCCGCGTAAATTCCGATCGCACGGGAATTCCGGTATAAAAATTAGCCTATGTTTTATTTACTCCACAACCGCCATTTCGTTATCTTCCAAAAATAAAAAGTCCCATAAAAATCAGTTCAGCTGTGAAATTAGCTTGGATAAACAGAACGGAAACCGACAGACAAAATTTTTAGTCATTTGTTCGTGATTTAATATCGTGTAAATAGCGATGTGCACTTGAAAAACACAGTTATTTTGAAATGACAGACATGTACTCTCTACTATACGCGGGTTACATTCAAAAATACAACACCTATGTCAAAAATTTATAACAATAAGAGTAGGTATCCATTATAAAATTAAGTTTTAATATAAGTAGAATTTGTGGAGAATCGACCCCGACACCCGTAACGTATTACTATCAACACCTATATTATAAATTCGAAAGTTACTCTGTCTGTCTGTCTTTTACGCAATCAGGGCAAAACCAAAGTAATTTAATTGTGATAAAACTCTCATATAGAGATACTTGAGGGTCTCGGGATGAACATAGGATACTTTTTTTATCTCATTTTTTTTTTGTAATATTATCGATATGTAACAATTGGAGATGCGCCGAATATGCGTTTGGTATTCGGTGTATTCGGCATGTTTTTCAATATTCAATATTCGGCCGAATTATTCGGTTATGGCGCCCAATATATTCGGTTCGAGTATTTTTATTTATTTGGATGCACGACGCATCGTCTTATGTAAGAGATGTTGTGTGTTTTTTAGTGCTGATACCAAAAATATATTGAACGCCCCTCGTAGATCAGAAAGAAACGTACATATTCTCTCCTTTTTTTCTCCATTTTCATTAATTCAGTTTTCCAAAACATATCCTCTTCCTTTCATCTATATGCTGACGACCTTCAAATTACTTAGTCGCCCCGTTTGATGATGTTGGTGAGGCTATTCAAAAGCTTAACGAAGATTTGCTGAATGTTAGTAGGTGGAGCAAATCTTTTGCCTTAACTGTCAATCCTGCCAAGTCACAGGTCATTATTATTGGTGGCTCTAAGCAATTAAAAAAACTTGGCCAGAGCCTCCCTACATTCCAGTTTCTCGTGTTACCCAGACTTATCTGAGGAACAATTAAATAAACTAGAGCGGTTACAAGATCTATGTATTAGATTTATCGTCGGTTTCTGTTCAAACTGAGGTTTCTGATCATCGTCGTCAGCTTGGATGGCTCTATGAAATCTGCGATTCTTTGGAATGAACTTCCCACAGAAGTTCGACATTTCAAATCTCTATACAGTTTTAAAAATCGTCTAAAAGAGTATTTATTTAATTTAGTATAGTAGTTTATCCTTATCTTTTTAATATTATGTATATATTTTTGAACACGTGTATGTCTGTATGTATATATGTGTGGGTATATATTGTTTTTCAATATATGTATGTGAGTACATTAAATAATTATTAGTGATCAAAATAAAATAAACTTACTAATAATTATTAGTAAGTTTATTTTATATTGACTTGTTTTATTGTATATTATATAATATTTAATTACATTTAATAAAATTTGCACTGAGACGTTGTCCCCTTTCTCTTCATTACAATTTAAAATGTTTTCATTACAATTCCAATGTTTCAAAGGTTGTCTGGTAGAGATTGTTTAAAGCAATAAGACCGTTTTTGAATACGTATTTTTCTTTCATTCTTATGTATGTTGTCTTTTCTATATATTTCTTTTATGTGTGTGTGTAAGTATATTCTATTATTTTCTATTCTATTCTATATTGTACTATTTATAATTAATTAATGGTAAATTAAAGTGCTGAATACAAAGCTTCCGTCCCTTTCCAGTCTGTTGCATTTTTCTTTATATAAGTTCCTTGTTTTCGAAAATAGTTGTTCGTTATACACACTATTACCAGGAGTACTTTTTTTATGGAAAAAGACACAGAAACAAGCGTACGGGTCACCTGATAGTAAAAGACCACCGCTACCCACGACCTCGTCCGGACCCATGACATCAGAGGAGCTACAGGTGCGTTGCCGGCTTTTAAGGTGGAGATAAAGGAGCCTTTTTGAAGCTACTCAAGTCATATTGACATGGAAGGACAACATGGAAGTTCCAAAACGCCACATGAGATTCCTTTTAAAAAACGTAATATATTGTAGAGGTCCTTCCCTGTTTGTCCATCTCACAATTTTTTGGAGCAGAAAATCTCATTCGAAATAGAGGGTCCAACAACGTTGGTAGGCAGTTTCTAGTAAATTTAGATAATTTTTAAAATTTCGTGATTTTGGGAGGCGGTGAGGTACGGCCCGCTCGTTATCTAGCCGGCGATTACAGGTGGCATACATTCAAACCTGTTTACGCGACAAAATAACAAAGAAATCGTAAACCGAATAATTCGGCCGAATATTCGGTTCGGTAAAGTTTAAACCGAATAGTATTCGGTATTCGGTTATTCGGTCAAACCACCATTCGGCGCATCTCTAGTAACAATATATTACTAGACATTTGCAAAGTTTGTTGTATGAAAACATCACCTAAAATGAGCTTGCTTAATCATCGCATCTCTATTGAAAACTGAAAATAATTTCATAAATATATTTAATAAATATTCGTATAGTTCAAGCGGGCGTAGCCGCGTTCGGGTCCAGTAATTTAAATATATAACATGACGTTTATTTAAGCATAAGGTAATGATATTCTTAAAGTTCAATTAGAGGTCTACTAGCTCTAGTCATCAGTATTCGATAAGTTGGAGCTTACGCTGCAAGTAGTTCGGACTTCGGATTGTTCAAGCACAGTTATATAAATAAACCGAAGAGAATTGGTATTACCATATATTCAGAGATAACAAATGCAGCGTTGTAATTATAATGAATATACAATATTATGTACATCAATCCCGCACACAGCAGGGTAGGTAGGAGTGTTAAGATACGCCGTTCTCACTTTCCGCCGAGTTCTGGAGGCATTGGGAGCAAGAAATGAAAACTTAAATATATTTAAATAAATATTTTAGTTCAAGCTGATATACAATTTAGTAAGACTAATATTTACTTATATGACATAGTCCATATATATATAATCTATTTTTTAATACAATAAGTCACTAATTTTATTTCCGAGAACAATAATACAGCTGTAATACGAGTTAAACGTAATTGGAAGCTTTTGCAGTAAACGTATGTCATTTGTAGGGAGCATAAAATTTAACTATGCTTTTGAAGTTTTTATTTCGTCTCATTTTGCAGTGGCGCGGCGTTATCTTTATTGTAGGTCACTTTACCGCGTCTTTATTGCTTTCCTTCTATATATTTATGCTATGTTTACATAAAGTATACAGTGATAAACAATTTTCTTGAGAAATATAATGTTACTACTGAGACCAGTCGTCGCAGCTGCACAAAGCGTGAATGTAACCGCAACTAGTCGCGTGGGTTTGATTACCACTTGAGGAAGGGATTTATTTAAATTTATATTTCCATTTCTTCGTTTTCGTGACGAGGCATCATTCATTCAGGCAATGCAGAATTCGATGAAAAGTGCGGAACGGAGTGTCTTAACATTAGGTTCCCTCTGACTACAATGGTGACTGCGGGATACAGCGAAAGTTATTTTAAAATAGATTAATATGACTCAATTGCTTTAATTTCAATATTTCGAGACAGATAAATTTATACTGTCTTAGTTTAAGATTGCACAATTGTCCAATGCCAACGACATAGCTAGCTTTTGAATAAAAAAAACTTGTTCTTTGATTACATAATTGTCTAAATATAACGTATTGTATAGGCAAGCAGGCAATGGGGCACAAGTTTGTGACCGTAAACGCAAATGATTGTGAATTTGATTCCTACTCGAGGAAATGAAATGTTTAATATTTCCTGTTAGCAATGCCTTGAAAAATTAAGACTAGACTATAAATAATATAGAAACTATATAGTCCCAGAAGTCTGGTTATAAGTAATGTAACCCTGAACTGGCTTACATCGACAGACAAAATCTATTTGAACTAAGGTACTGCAGGCCTAGCTTGACAACCAACATCACATGCGAGTTGCCTTGCACACATCGGAGCCCAATGGACGTCGCCTATGCCCTCGCCGGAGTATATAACAGCATTTACTCCGCAAGCCCCATTCTCCACTCTCTAAAGGTTCTCGGATACACCGATGCGCGAATACCACACTGTAATGACGGCACCCTATATCTGGTCTACACGCAGGAGGAGAAGAGGCAGCTGAAAGACCAGGGATATGGAGCTGGAGCAGGTTCGCGAGTCATGACTATCCATGAGGCCCAGGGGCAGACCTTCGCAGACGTCGTCATCGTCCGAACCGGACGCGCACGGATCCGAGTACATGAGAGCGTCTCTCACGCAGTCGTCGCAGTGACGAGACACACCAACACCTGTGTCTATTACTCTGACGATGGCGGTGACGCAATAGGCAACTTCATCAGCCGAGCGGTGGGCGCTTCATTTACGGAGGTGGTGGAGGCAAACCTAAAAGGGGCAATGTCACAAAGAGATGATAGGGTGACAGAGGCACTGATCTAAAAACTTAAGGAAGGCGTTCTGCATAAGCCAGGCCAAATGTAATGGGCGAAGGTGTTCTATACATGTATAAAGTAATTATATAAAAGATAACTATAAGTAAGATAAATATATGAACCATTTTCTAATTATGCATTAGAGTTTGTTAAAATAAATAGATAATATCTTCTATTTGATTTTAAATTGTTTAATCTTTTAATATTTAACTAAGTTCCGAGGAATAAAAATGTAAGATATAAAAAGCAATGTCTAATGAAAATATTAATAGGAAAGATATATATACCCTAAGAATAGACTCTGTATAAGAAATAACAATAATAAAAGATAAACTTACAAGTGTTAGGTCGAACTATTCAAACACAAATAGTTTTTACATTTATTTTTCAAATGCTTACAGATATAGAAAATATTTTTACTAGTTTCCATCTATGTTATGAAGTTATGTCATATTTTTCACAGTGCTTATTTTAAAAATTGAATTATAATAATAATAGAATTTATAAATTCAATTTTAGGTATATTTTTTCAGCTTCATGCTGTCTCCACACATTGCGGAGTAGACATAGGGAACCTAGTGTAAAGACATTCTGTTCTTCATTTACCACAATTTTTTTAATGGATTGTGTATTAAGTGGCAGAACTCAATGTCACCCTTTTCCTTGTTACTAGAGTGAGAAAATAGAAATATTAAATATTTCTGTCACCCGAGTGGAAATCAAACCCACAATCATTGTGTTGCAGCGATCACATGATTGTACCTCTGCACCGCAACAGCCTAAACTTACAATTACTCTAGGAAATTGATTGTTTTTTTTTTATAATTGATTATTAAGGTGGTAGGAACAGAAAACTTGACACTACATTTTTTCAGCCATCCATTCTATGTAGAATAAAGAGTAAAACTTATATAATATACATGACTGGACAAAAAAAATATAAGAAATACTAATGAGGAACTTAGAATTATGCTACAATTATAGCAATAACAGCCCAATTTACTGTTATGGAGCTGCTTAATTGACATTATAGTAAAGAATGTTTTTATTTAATGGTAAGAGCTGTTTTAACATCATATATTTATCAGGTATTAATGAGATCTATTTCTGGTGAGACTCAGCAGAAATAGATCTCATTAATTTGATGAGATCTATACATATAATAATTATACCATTATTATATGTATGGTATAATTAAAATTAACTTCTCAGTGATAAAAGGATTAAACAAATAGTTATTAATAATGCTAATCTCTTTCCCTTCTATGCTACTTCGTTTTTACACATAATTATGTGTAAATTATAAAAATATTTATATATATTATATACCAATCATTTTGAACAAAAACAATAGCTAAATTGCTTTTGTTTTATATTTACAATGAAATATATTTTAATTATTACACATCTATTTTAACTTCCATTAACTTTAGTATGAATATCTAGACAATAAAATAGCAACTAGGAACTATAGAATTCTGTTATTCATTTGTTCTTACAGAATTAACTTTATTATAATATGTTGCTATGAAATAAAGCGAAGTAGCTTGTAAGTAAATAAATTAAAAAGATAACGCAAATTTACTTACCTGATTTTTGTCATAGGATAATGCGAATGCATTAATATGAGAAGATTCCATTTTTAAGTTTCACTTTTATAAAGGAAAATTAAGATGTATTCTTAATGCTTAAAATGTTCAATAAAATTATTCGAATATTTGAGTTTTAACATATCACAAGTCACAACAAAACAAACACTTCTTTGGATATAAGTCTAAACAAAGACCTAAAAGTAAGTAGCTAAAAAGTAAGAAGTTTATATTAAATTTGAAACAATGACAGATTTAGAGATGTCAAATTAAATTCGGTTGGATTCGATTCGATAATCGATATATAAAAATCGATATTTTTAGTAATTATTGTAGAATTAGAAAACTAAAGAAAACTTTTTAAAAATAATTATTACTTTTATGACAATAAAATAAAAAAAAACGCGTCGCACGATTTACTTGTGTAACTAAATTAGTACTAATTTAATTATGTAAAATCTGCTAAGTTTAAATTTCCAAAGTTTCAATTTAATTAAATATTCATTAACGCGACAAGCTTTTATGATCATATAAATTATGTACAATGAGGTTATGAGTTGATAGTTAAAATTTAAAAGACAAATTTTATTTTCTCCTTTTTAAAGCGTTTAAATAAAAGCTTTTTCTAAAAATGACTTTTTGGCTTGTAATTAATTTTTGACTCTTTAGTTACCACTGGCTAAGTTTCTCGCACTAGATGTCACATTAATTTTATAATTATTGTCGGCAAGCCCTTTCATTTGATACCCGTATTGCAGATGTGCATAAATAATAATTATTTCACCATTTTAGATGTTCCGCCATATTGGATTTAGAAAAACGTCACATTTTTCGAGATACTCTCAACAAGCCCTTTCAATAGATATCCATATTGTAGAAGTAAACTAAAAATCACTCTTCGGCTATCTTGGATGGTCTGCCATATTGGATTTAGAATGACGTTAAATTATTTTTCGAGTTGCTCTCAACGAGCCCATTCATTTGATATCCATATTGGAGAATTGCAAAAATAATAACTATTCCGTCATCTTGGATGGTCCCCCATATTGGATTTAGAATGACGTCACATCATTTCCCAAGTTGCTCTCAAGAAGCCCTTTCATTTGATACCCATAATGTACAAGTGCTTCAAAAATAACTATTCTGTTACTTTGGATGGTCCGCCATATTGGATTTAGAATGAGGTTACACTATTTTTTGAGTTACTCTCAACAAGCCTTTTTATTTGATACCCATATTATAGAAGTTCATGATATATAACTATTTCGCCATCTTGGATGGTCCGCCATATTGTATTTAAAATGAAGTCACAAACTTTATCGTATATTATCATCCAAACCAAACGTGAATACAAAATTTCAGCTCAATCGTACGAACATACCTTTCATTATATGAAAGCACAAAAAACTTGAATAGTGTCAATTCTATTGGATTTCAAGTGATGTCACATTATTTTTCTAATTGTTCTCGGCAAGATCTTTCATTTGATACCCATATTGCAGAAGTGCATAAAAAATAACTATTCCGCCGTCTTAGATGTTCCGCCATATTGGATTTAGAATAACGTCACATTATTTTTCGAGTTACGGTCAATGAGCCATTTCATTTAATATCTATATTCTAGAAGTAGACCAAATAGATACTCGGCTATCTTCGATATTTTCCTTATGGGATTTGGAATGACATCACATTATTTTTCGAATTGCTCTCAACGAGCCCTTTCATTTGATACCCATATTGTAGAATTACATTAAAAATAACAATTCCGCCATCTTGTATGGTCCGCCATATTAGATTTCGAATGACGTCACATATGTTATCGTGCATTGTCATCCAAACTAAACGTGTATACAAAATTTCAGCTCAATCGATTGAAGATATCTTCTCAAAATTGAGCTCCAAGATTTCACCCGAACCTACATACTGTAAGACAATTGTCAATGTGAGGGTATTTTATAGAATATAAAATAATAATGCCCTCATAATTATTTATAAAAGAGGAAGGGAACGGCTATAAAAAGTGACGTTTTTGATGGATTGAGTCAGTACATCGTTATTCTGCCTCCCGTAAGGTGTAAAATTGTGACAGTGTTCAAGTATTTAAAATCAGTGTCATTGTTGGAACAATCCGTTTTAAAACGTGTATAAGTGTAAAGTGTTATATAGAAACAGTGTTAAGTGTGCTGTGTAAAGTGTTAGAAGTGTGTATATGTAAAAGAGGAACAATAAATTATGGTTATTAAGTATTTTCTTATACTTATCACCTGACATTTTTACAAATGTCAGAAGTGGGATCCAACACCTAAAGATAACTGGTGTTGTTACTACGCCCAAAGCAGACCGACCGGCGCACGACGACCAACACGGTACGTCTGCAACGGTGATCATAGACAGAAGATTAGACGCAGAGATAATCAGCGGAAGCGATCACAGCAACCGTAATAACCGAAGTTGTAGTCAAAAGCATAGTTATGGTCGCCATCCAAGTAGCAGAAGGTACAGTCGAAATCGCAGCAGACGTGAACGTGAAGAACAGGGACGTCTCAGCAGGCGTAGGTGCGTGGTAGCAGGCGTACCCGTAGTAGTGTTCAACAAAGCAACAGTGACCATGTTTATAAGCCGAAGCGTGAACAGTATGTTTGCCGCTAGCGTGACAGCCGTGCAGATGGCTCTTCTAAAGAAGACAATTAAAATCGTCTTCCTTGAAGTAAGCATCGTTATGAAGGTACGAGCATTTTATTAATAGTAACAGTAATCCTCAAGTAGAAGTGCAGAAGCGGCACAATATGGTAACAAAATTCTAATAAGATATTAAGATTCAAAGTCAAAGAAGTCGCTATA